>LUGF01038799.1:170272-189053 GCA_001625245.1 Calycopis cecrops | reverse complement strand
ATTATTATAGAAATGTATTATTTATTTATCATTGTAAAACATAATTGTTCCTGCCAAAACTGGGAACGTACGATGTTGATCCGGTGTCCAGGAACATCACTAAAATCAAGCGACACAACACTATCGCGTCGCGCAGGACTCGACCCTTCCTGTTGTCCTGTTAGTCACAGGTTAGTCAGCCTTAGATCAGACCTATAAAACCTTAATTCCATCTACTGGCCCTTTCCCATTTCTCCTTTCCTTTTTACCTATCCGAGAAGCGATTCGTAACGCCGATCACCAATAATATAGGTTGTAATATCATTGGGTAATACGTATATAGCTAAACATCCAGGACCTAGACTGACTATGTATTATTAAACCTGGCAACATAGAAAAAAATAATTCGATCTAATGTGTCAAATTTTTGTATTTGTTGTCAGATACTCAAAGATATTTTTTGTTGATTTTTACATATTTTTCATAAAAAAAAATGTCTTCTAAATCATCAGAAGAGGAGATAGAAGAAACAGCCGACATAAACACAATACTGCTGACTTTAAGAAAGCCAACCGCATTGCAGAAGGTTATCGATTCGATACCGAAACCACTTCGTGCGATACCGAAGAACGGACTCCCACAGTGGTATAGATTGGGATTGGAATGTAAGCTGCCGGTGCCGAAAATACCAGCGGGGAAAATAGTTTTTTCCCGCGGGAAAATTGGCGAAGATGTAAGTTTTTTACATATAACATTTGCATTTTGCAGTCAAAATAAAGGCAGCACAGGCGTAGAGAAGTCTGCCCTCCTCTAACACAGGCCTTGCCTTTAGGCCTTCTTAGTTAGAAGATGTAGTAGGTACATTGTGACACATAGGAGCAAAGTAAATAGAGCTTCTTCTCTTCTCGCGTGTCTTGGTGGCATTTGTGGGATATGTATAGTTGTACCACAAAAATAAGTTACATCGGCTTTCGTCGTTGACGCAGAAGAGTGCAACATAGGCCGATCTAATCCGACTTATAACACCAATCCAATAAAAACCTTATTCTACAACTCATAAGGCTTAAAATATAACAACAATTATGCTTACTTACTTTACTCTCGAGTTACAAAAACTAATGTATAATGGGTTAAGAAAAGAATTATTTTTTTCCTATCTACGCCGAGATTTTGAATTTTTCATAATAATTGAATACTTTTCTTATCGGAAAATAAAAATCAATTTTACTCCCATGGCCAAAAGTTTGAACTTTTTCTACTGTTCAAAAAGATCGCTACCATCATGTTGATGAAAGAAAAGGGGTGATGTCTCTTCACCCGAGCCTAAATGAGCTCTGCTACTGAATTTATGTAGGAACAATTAACTAAAGCTTGTTGTACCGAGTTTGGGACGTCAAGTTATCAAAAGTCTAATCAAATTACAATAACATTTTGGACGCGTTCTTACTTCAAGTCTGAATTTGAAGATGCTGTGAATTAGCTGTGGGAGGATGAAGAGCAGTGGGTGGCTAATCTAAAGCGGGTGCATGGGATTTCCTGATTTCCTGAGATAAATCTATCTTTATCTAGACATAGATGAAAGGTGAACTATTAAAACTACTGTACCTAGAAACTTCAAATTTTGTACAGAGGTTTATTATATAAAGTAAATGATCACTAAGAAAGTATTTTTAGAAACTCAACCCTTAAGAAGATGAAATAGGTGGTGAAATTCATGTGAAATATGAGTGATTTCTTTCAAATTAAGTACGGGTGAAACCGCGTGGCAAAACTTATTTATATAACAGAACAGAGAAACTCAATAATGAAGTAAGTAAATAACATAAGGCCTAGTCAACATCATCAAAATATTTATTTACATTTCTTGAATGAGTCATTAAAATTTTTGTCTGTGGTGTGAATTCCTATTTTCTCCTGATTAAATTCATTGCGGGTCCCCCAGACAACATTTTTGGGGCTTCCTGCGATCGTAGGGTCATAAGTGGTTGCTGCCGTGGATCCTGGCGAGACAGGAGGCACGGTGGTCTATTTAACTCAACACTATCTACTTTGTATCGTTTATTTGCATTCATATTGCAAAATCAAATGCTGGCGTTTGTTTCACAATTTATAATCAAAAATTTGCATATACATACATACATTTCAAAACTAAATTCCAGCATTTTATTGAGCAATACGATTTAACATACAGATTTCCTAAGCTTAAGCGATACAATAAAATTACTGTTCTTAGCGGATCAGCGTATCCGACTAATCCATTAAGTAGTTTTATTTAATTGTAATGATACATAATACAAATAATTTGCTTACTGCAAACAGGGGCAGATGTTTTTATTTAGCAGAGACAATTTAGCAAATAATTTTTTTTGCCTAGATAATGTCTAGAATCTAAATAAAGATAGAGTAATTGGAGTCATTTGGTATTACTATTATCTAGCAAAGGAAGCACCTCAATATCCTAAGGCCTCTTTGGGCTACCGGATACTTGCACGCCACATGATACGCGACAGCACAGCTTTCAATTTTCGCCGGTATCAAAAGAGGTACCTCCCCGGTCGTGCCGGCCCAAATCGGCTGCATGCATTCAGCGTGGCACTACCTCTTACTTACTTAACGTTGTTAATAACATTTAAACCGTACGTACCTCCTAATACGTATATTTAAATTGTTGTAAAGTAATTAAAAGATTCCCCGTCACATTCCGTTTCGCACATTTGAATTCCAAACTCTACCTTTCAAAGCAACGAGTCATTAATCAAGCTTTGTTGCCGCAAAATAAAAACCGCATTGAATATTTGATATTGATAATTGTTGTGACAAAATTGTTTATTTACTAGAAGTATTTTCTCCCTAGTTACTACTCTATTCATCATCGTCGATCTGCTGGTACTTGTGCTTGTGACACATCTATCATCTCTCTTCCCCTCCATCGACCGACATATTTTGACGTAATCACGTAAATTATCATCAAATTCTTGATCGTGCCTCTATCGTTCGTTCCACGCTCTCGCTTGCACAGGGAACGTGACACTGTTGTACGTGGAGCCGGTGTTCATCGAATCAAATGAAGTAATACCTTTTTTCTTAACATCTTCTAGAGCTGATAGCTGGTTTGCCTTTGCTAGCTAACTAATAAACTCATTGAGAATTAAATCCTTTATAACTAATTCAAATGTTTCCACGGCAAGACGTTTTCGTGAATAGCAATTTAGCCAGTCCATTACTCGCCGAAGTGGATACGTCAGAGGAATATTGAGTTTGCGTAGCTATGATCCAAGAGCCAGCGACCACCGTGAACTTCTTATTTTATAATGTACAGGGGCGCGTACGACCCGACTGCTTGTCACCTATAATTGATGATTACCAACGCCCAGAAACGTATGCTCCATAAGCCACTGAAAACTCAACAACGCACGGCCTCTGGAGGTGGGAGGAGAAAGGAGGGCAGCCTCTATGCGGATGACTAAGGGCGTCGGTAGTCATGTAAATGGCTCCGACTGCTCGTTTGTCGCCCTATACCATAAAAAACAACGCACGAAACGCGACAACACAGCCGTCTCTTGACGACGGTGTTGTGTGAGCGAGAGGTACCTCCTCCGTCGTGCCGGGTCAATTCGCCTGCAATGCAGCACTACCCACATGTAGTACAAAGTATTGACAATATTATCTGACTACCATCTTATTATATAGTAACACTAGCTAACCAGGCCACAAGTTGCCGTGGGTAAACATTAATAATATCTATTATTTATTTATTTAATTTGGAACATCAACAGCACATTCATTATAACAATTTTAAATATTACATTGTTCATCAAATTCTGATTATTATCTACTAGCTTCCGCTCGCGGGTTCGCCTGCGTGGATTTAGTACTTAAAAAATGGAGGTACTCAATTATTCCGAACGAAAGATTCACAGCTCTTCTCTCGTAGGTAATAGCGTGATAATATTATGTAGCCTATATGTTGATCCGACCTGTTAGTAATATTCTTTTGAACCCGTACATACAACAGACAAACAGACAAATTCTAAAAACTATATTTTTGTCTTCGATATCGATTGTAGATCATACCCCAAGTATTCTTTAAAAAAATATTCTATCTACAGTTTTGACTTTCCTACAATTTTATTATATGTATAGACTATTATCAACTAATATAATAGCCATTACCGAAATAAAATATACATGTACATTTTTTTGTTAAAACCGGTTCAGTACTTTATGAAGTCCGTCGCGGTCAAATGTTTAGAGTGCCAATCAAATGAGAAATGACTCGATCACGGGATCTTGGTGTATAAATACAACCGGATATTTCCACAATGGCGGCAATTACGGCGCCAGGCGACTTCCGATGCGTTTTACGCGAATATTTTTATTAGCCCCTTAATTAGCCTCCATTATCCATGGCGACATGGCGGGTAGTTGAGGTTTTGAATTTCACCACTCCCACTGTTACCTTCATAGCGATTAAAATCAATAATTATTTCTAAAGAAAATCCCGATATAGCTACTTTTTTCTAAAAATTGGAACAAGCAATATCAACAAAGTTTACAAATGTATACTAATACTAGCTGCGCTCCGCGGTTTCTCCCTCGTAAGATTCGATCCCGTAGAAAGGCACTTAAAGTATACTTTTTTTTAATCTTTATTATTTTAAAAGTTTTTATCTATATGGATACGTCAACCCCATTGTACTTTATTATTAAGACGAAACAATATAATATTATTCAACAATTATCCTAAATAATAATTAGAAAATAGTGTCACCAATTGAATAATTTAGCTAAATTACTTTTTTGTCATTTCAATTTTTGATTGGACTAAAATATTCTGTACTTGCCCAACATCAAAGACTTGTAGTATATAAGCATTATGTTGTTTCAATTTTATCAACGTTGTTCAGAGGAAACAGATTTTTTTTTGTTTCATGGAGGCTCCAAAAAGAATGAATCTAGTTTAACTAGCTATTATTTAATAGAAAGTTATATAATGTAACATAATATGCCATAATTTATTACGATTGAACAATATATAAGTAATTTGAAAATTTATATCTAATCACACCATACTAACATTTTTGCAAAATTGTTTAGGATGTAAGAGGCAGTACTTTAGCAGTCGAATGGGGACGTCACGTCCAGGGATGTAATGTTCACCACGTGATTCCTTAACAAAATGTCTACCTACTCTGTGAGTTTCGTTCGGTTTTCCAGTTGCCCCATAAAGGCCCATCGTCTGAGAAAGAAGCTATCAGCATCATCAATCACCAAAAGAACTACTAGTTGTCCCATTGACTATAAAAAACAATATCATAAAATAGTCAACAATTTAACACTTACGATTAGCTACCTAAAGAGGCCTTTTCAGCTGATATTCACCTGGCTGCCCTCTCCTCCTTCTTGGCTTGATTAAGTAAATCTGTGAGTAAAATAATAAAGCAATCTTGTACTGTCTCCCGCTTTGATTAGGGAGAGAAATTGGAATTAATTCCTACTTTCTTCTGATTAATTTTGTTGCGGATCCCAAGACAGATTTAGCTTTTCCCTCGGGCTACTTGAAATCATATCAAAGGGTCAAGTCTTGTTGCCGCTGTCGACCCTGGCGACACAGGAGTAGCAGCGGCGGGAACGAGCGGTGGACCAAAGCCCGATATTAAATCAATTCGAATATTAATATATTTCGTATCTTGATAATCAATATTCGTATATTAATAATGAAAACCCGAAATACCGTAAAACAAACAACGCATCCAATCAACTCGCTCCAGCATATCAATATTTGTGTTCAGTTCGATCACGCCTCCCGCGGGATTTTGATGCTGATGACTTTATTTCCACGAACACCTGTATATTGAACATAAATCCTAGAGCTCAAAGCCTGTTCATTATCATCATAGGTTTTCAGTGAAACTATGAAGGCTTCACGACCAAAATTAGATAATAGAATACAATTTATGACTGACGAGCTATTGGCGCAGTGGGTATACCACGCACAGAGGTCGTGTGTTCGAATCTGATCGGATGACAGATCATTCATATTTTGCTTATGTATTGTATGTATTTTTATATTGAAATTCTCAAATTTGTAATAAAAAAAGTATGAAATATATTTAATTATTTGAGTTGTCTACGCCAGCTTCAGATTTGTAGGATTTTAAGCGATAGTGATGTTATTGACTTTCATTAAGATTGCAAGATCCTCTGATAATAATATTTTATACAAGGAGTTTTTGTCTGTCAGTAATTCCTTTCGGGACTTAGCACGGGGCTATGCTAACATGGTGTGATAATGTCACAGATTGAGATTTATTGTTTGCTGGATTTGACCATATTTTCGGCTCGCTACCACTAGCCTCGTTACCGGCCCGCCATTTAGCTTCATTGGATCAATGCCACTACCTCATACAAGATGATGATGATGATCAACTCTCTAACATAACGTCCCTATGTCTCGTGCAATACACAACGGTAATTAGAATAATTCCAACTCTCCACGAGCCCTGCCAAAGGGCGAGACATTATACGAGCAATTTACTTAATGCCTTGAAACTTAGACTTGATTGTCAGGGCTCAAGAGCCCTTTCGCCTGCGTCATACATATTCGTACTTTAATCAGAATTAAAGCAGACAATAAACTAGGGCCCCGGTGTATTCAATGCTAATTTTGTCTAATAACCGTAATTCGTACCCTTTTTGTTCTATGGCTACTTAAAACTGTCAAAATTTGTAGCGTTCTCGAGAAATTGTTGAATTTTTAAAGGTTTTTTAAACGCTTGCTCTTTATTCACGGCTATTTATATGTATTTTTATTCATAAACTAATAGCACCAAGCGGTTTGACCCGCGTACTCCAAAGTATAAAGATCGTATAGCCTTCCTTAATGAACGGATTATCTAACACCGAAAGATTTTTCAATTCGCATCAGTAATCCCGGAGTTTAGCGCGTTCGATCAAACAAACAAATTCTCTCGCTTTATAATATTAGTATAGATTACTTGCTCCTTCATTTATATTTTGTTGTCTAAAAAAAATCGATCAAGTGCTTGTTCGTATTAAATTTCATGATCATATTCCAACTGGAATTACCCTGTAGGTGTTGATTACCGCGCGATAATCAAAACCTACAAGATAATTTCGGTAATATCTTCAAAATTTCCACACGAACGATTGTATCTAATCTATACTAATATTATAAAGAGGAAACCTTTGTATTTTTGTATTGAATAGGCTCAAAAACTACTGGACCGATTTCAAAATTTCCTTTACCATTACTTAGAGGATTTAGGAGGAAGATTCTTCCGTTTCGTTCCGTTCCGTTCCGCCGTATAGGCTATATTTTATCCCGGAAAAATGTTCCTATGGGATGCTATGGGATGTTTTTCACGGGATCGAAATATGCGCGGGTTCATTTTTAGGGTAAAAAGTATTTTAAGTTATTTCAGATTGTAATCTATAAACCAATACACAATTTCGTTATACAATTTCGTTCAGTAGTTTTTGTGTAAAGTAATAAGTAACACAAACTTACACCCAAGCTTTCGATTTGGGTGGTTTCCAAAGCATATTGAGTACTCCATCGTCCCTGGCGGGCAAGATATTGTTTAGTTATAAGCTAAGGTAAGATTTAAGTTATGGTGATGGGTAATATTGTGTTTAGGTTACGATGCGATCGTCGTAATCTCCTCATGTGACAAACGTCCCTAATTAGTAGAGAATAAAAACAAGTGCGAGTCGGACTCGCGCACGAAGGGTTCCGTACCATTATCTACTTACACTACTACTACACTGTATAATAAGACGAAAAAATTCGAAAAAAATCACTATTGTTGTATGGGAGCCCCTCTTAAATATTTGTTTTATTTTAATTTTATTAATGCTTTTTAAAAACAATATATGTATATCTTAATATTCGGTGAATATTACAAGTGTCTACCTGTTGCCGTTGTCAACATCGAGCAAAAACGAGAAAAAAAATCACGTTTACTGGATGGGGGCACCCTTAAATATTCATATTATTTAATTTTTTAGTATTTGTTGTTATAGCGGCAACAGAAATACACCATCTGTGAAAATTTCAACTGTCTATTATAGTTCATGAGATACAGTCTGGGGACAGACAGACGGACGGACATCGGAGCCTTAGTAATTGGGTCCCGTTTTTACCCTTTGAGTACGGAACCCTAAAAAATACAAACTTACGTATTCATGGTACGAGGTCTTCAACAAATAGCAATCAATAGTTCGGCGCAAACGCAACTGATTATAGTATTTCAGTAGGTTTTTCATAATTATCGTCAGTTGTTAATCATCATGATAAACCGAATAACAAAGAGAGTTCTTTTAAAATGGAAATATATACGTTTCCTTTTTTTAAATGTAAGATGTAAGGTTTCATTATTGTAAAGAGAGTTAACAAATAACTTTACTGCGGGAAACTTGGTAATTTTTCAAGCGGAACAAAGGTCTAATAATTCAGTTTAAGAACATTTGATGGATCACAAAGGGCGGCCTCTAATGACGAAACTGAAAGGTATTAATTGTAGAACGGCGTCAAGATCTTTGTTTATATTAAAGCACATTTTTTAGTACTGAATATTAATTAATTAATTATTATTATCAGCTGCGGTTCAGCTAACATTAAATTAATTAACATTTACGTCGTCCTTACTATGAATATTTAATTTTATTATTGGTGTAATTAATAAATAATAATTATTCAAATAACTTAGTTTTAACGACGCCAAATTTTTAGTTTTATCTTTCTAGCACATTAAGTAATTTTCGGCAGTTGTATAGGTACTTATTATTATCATTATGAGATAGCTCAGTTTCGGCTGTGCGTTTACCAGCCAGCCAGTGAGTCAGGATTTAGTATCTAGACTTCTACACTTAGATTATAAAGCTGAAGATGTGCGGTTGATATTGCTAAACTAAAGATGTCAATAAATCTTTTTTAGGGTTCCGTAGTAGACGAGGAACCCTTATAGTCTCGTCATGTCCGTCTGTCTGTTTGCGGTTTCACTTTAAGTACTAGAAAACTGTAGTTTGGTACGGGTATGTAGATTAATCATGGCAAAATCGGTAGAAAAAATCTTGAAATATTTTTTGTTTTAGTAGCTCCCATACGATATGTAAGATGGGGGGTATTTTTTTATTGTCCAATAAAATAAAATAACGTTTTAATTATAATTTACGAACTACGTAAAGTTAAAAAAACAAAGTCATAGCAGCTTTTATATCAATTACTAGCGGTGACCCGCGGCTTCACCCGCGTTTAGTTTCTTAGAAATCTATATAAACTTCAACACCCTATTTCACCCCCTTAGGGGTTGAATTTCTAAAAATCCTTTCTTAGCGGATGCCTACGTCGTAACATCTACCTGGATGCCAAATTTCAGCTCGATCCGTCCAGTGGTTTCGGCTGTGCGTTGATAGATGGCTATGTCACGTTTGAGTTTTATATAGGTATAGATAGATAATACGCATACGGTAAGCTCACAAGTTACACTGCACGTAGCCCGATACACACTTGACCTGTTTTTTTTTCAATTAAATTTCTTTCAACCTCGCTGTCTGCTACATTCAAGACGAACATTATTATTGATTTTTTTATATAGAAAAAAAGTCTTACAAAATTGTAGAACAAAAGTGTTGGCTATCCATTCTTTAGAGATTGATGATGTTTTGTAAGTAACCCAGTAATATGAAATACATTATTTATGGCGTAGTAACGAATTTTAATACTATCGGGATATTACGATAACTTTTAATATAGATAACAGTGTAGTACAGTAAGTGGAGTGTCCTTATTGGGTTTTTATCGGAGCCGATATGGATTATACATTTTATGATATTAGATAGGATAGCGGTTATCGCACCCTTCAGAGTACAGCCTATCTAGATAATATTTGTAAGAGGCCGTGTTATTGCTAATGCTATTAAAAAACGGGCCGTAGAGACTGGGAAATATCTGCATAAAGGATTGACGGTAGGCAATGCTGTATCGTTATGTGGGGCCTGTATGAGTTAGACATTAGGATTGTACTTAATAATCGAAGTACAATACAGTTTGACAGACATACAGACGCATGAGAAAGTGATCCTAGTTATTGTATGTGTTACCTACTTGATATATGCTGTTAACGTGCTTGCCTATCACCAAAGGTTGTCTGTAGATATTGCTACTTAAACAATAAGACCGCCTTTGTGCATAGTATGTTTGTAGAAAACAAAATGTTACAAAGCAAGATACATCGAATAGATGTAATTTAACTGATTGTGAGCACAATAAAGAATTTTTTTTATGGTATGGGGTGGCAAGCGAGAAATCGGAGCCATTTTCATGACTACCGACGCCCATAGACATCCATATAGAAACTACACAGATGCGCTGCCCTCCTTTCTCTTCTATAGGCCAGCGGCTACTTACACACCGCACGAAACGCGACAACACAGCTGTCACTTGACGCCGGTCTCGTGTGAGCGAGAGGTACCTCCCCGGTCGTGCCGGCCCAATTCGGTTGCATGCAAGCATGCAGTGTGGCACTACCTCTTACAAAATATACTTTCTTTCTTTCCTATAAGAGCGTTTCATTACAGCTATGGAACCTTAAAATAGCAGCAACGAAGTCATGTAGTTACTATATCAGACATACTTCGCTGTTGGTTAACAAATTGAAAGCACTAGTGCAGACTTAGTGCTTTCAGACGAAGTTCGGACCTACTTAGTTCTTATTAGTTGTTCGTTAGTTGTCCACAAATAATAATATACAGCGAAGTTTGCGTACCGCTAATGATCTGTGGAACTGAGCTTTGGAATGTGTTTGAGAATAGTTTTAATTAACTTGAATTGAGCAGATTGGAACTTTACTGTTACATTGTCACGTTTTGTGCGGTTTGTAAGTAGCCGGTGGCCTATGGGGGGAGTGGAGGGAGGGCAATGCATCTGTGTAACTTCTATGCAGATCTCCACGGGGGTCGGTAGTTATGGCTCCGTTTTCTCGATGCCCCCTATTTAGTATAAAAAATGACGTAGTGAGTATTGTTGGCAGATTTTGGTAAGAGGTAGTGCCACACTGCATGCTTGCATGCAGTCGAATTGGGCCGGCACGACCGGGGAGGTACCTCTCGCTTACACGAGACTGGCGTAAAGTGACAGCGGTGCTGTCGCGTTTTGTGCGGTGTGTAAGTAGCCGGTGGCCCATGGAGGTGGGAGGAGAAAGGAGGGCAGCGCATCTGTATAGCCTCTATGCAGATGTTTGTGGGCGTCGGTAGTCATGAAAATGGCTCCGGCTGTTCGTTTGCCCTCCTATATCATAATATAAAAAAAAGAATTGGGCGAGTAAGGCTCCAGAGTGGAGGCCGCGTTTAGGAAGCCAAATGTTGGTCGTCCTTTCATCGGTGGGAAGACGATTTCCGGGCGCTCCGAGATGGATGCCAGTACCAGGACCTTCAGTCTTGGCGATCATTGAAGATGTCCCTCAGTGGACCGATGGAGGCTGATGATGATGATGATGATGATGATGATGATGATGATGATGAAGATGATGATGATGATGATGATGATGATGATGATGATGATGGTAATGATGGCGAAGTAAGTAAGCAGTAATCACAATCGACGTTCTCTGCAGATCCGTCGGATAGGACTCGGCGACGGGCCGTCTCCCACCTTCGACCTGACCGACCCGAACTGCTTCTACGTGTCGTACGACTACGTGTCGATGCACGACCCCCACCTGACGCGCCACTTCGCCCTCCCCACCATACGCAAGCGGATGGAGACGTTGGGTTTCTGCACGAGCGACGGCCGCGCCCGGTGCTCGCTCAAGGAGTTCAACCAGTACCGGAAGTATCTGTACAACCAGTTCATGGACAGGATACACATGGAGATGCAGCAAATGGTAAGGATACTTTTATTGTATAGACAGCGCCGGATTACGGTCACCACACATATCAACTTGGAAAGGGAACGTAACCGTATCGCCTCGAGTCGTTCAGTATTCTTTGTATGAAACTCCATATTGTAACGCACGCTAATGGGAAAAGTAACGTAATCTTCTCGCCCCGAAAAGCGAAAGCAATGAGGTTACGTTCCCTTTCCGAGTTGATATGTGTGCGGTGACCATTAAGCTCTGGCGGGGACCGAGGCTTGGAGACCTAGGCCTAGTTGAGACCGGGAGGCCTTTTGTGGATACAAAAATAATGTTAAGGTCCTTAAGCCTAACGGGGCCCGGGGCTGCAGCTCCCTAACCCCACCTCGATATGTGCTGAGTATACCGGGGCGTGAGCCACTTACCCACCAACAACCCATGCTCCTACTCTCTCGGAGATGCACTAGGGGTTTGCTCACCGGCTCTGTTCCGGCAACGTGCAATTCTTGACTCCCTACAAATTGTTATAGTGCCTTCTTACAGCACTCTCGCCTTTCTGTCGGCCCTGTTATTCTTGGTTTTTGCAGCTGCGTGTTTACATGCCTTAGCTGCAAATGGGCAGGGCAGCAGTGCTACTCAATGCGCTGCCCTACTCTCCTCCCCACCTACGATAGTCCACCTCCTACTCACAAGCATCGGCGAAGCGCGACAGCATGCTATGCATGCAGCCCTCACCTTACGGCGTCTCAGCGGTTTACCCTCCCCTCCTACAGGAAACTCACAAGCCTCAAGCTATCTCATAAGCAAAAATCATACATATACTTATTGTCGAACAGGACGAGCGTGCAAGAGACGAGCTGATCCTCAAGAGAGTCGAAGACGACGTGCGCAGGAGGGAAATAGTGTTCCGGAAGACGGAGCGCTCCAGGAAGCACTTGGAGAAGGTGGCGCAGGGGAACGCTGACGAGCAGGCGCAAAGGAGGAGGCTGTGAGTAGGAACACATACATACACGCACGCACGCATGCATGCACGCACGCCCGCACGCACGTACGCACGCACACACGCGTCTACGTAATCGTGCGGATATCCATGGTACTCATGAAAAAACTCAGACTGTTGGTTTGTCCGCTTAACCTGTAAGTTTCTTTATAATATATCATCGCGCATTATTTGCGTGCTTTCGTGATGAAATACCGGCTTCTAACGAGTTTTTCATGATGGTGATTATTTATTATAGCTTTAATCCAAATCAATATAGACCCTAGCTTGGACAAGTCAGGTTCTATCAGAAGTGGGGCCAGGGGGCAGAATAGGAATATCACTCCATGCTACGGTTTCAACGTTATATTAGGGACTGTTCAGAGCCAGCCGAGCAGTCCCCAAGGAAGAGAATAGCAGCTGAAGGCAGGGGTTTAGTCGGTATTGCATCCCAAATCCCGAGCCAACACTGTATTCTAGGAGCCACACTCTGCACCTAGATAGCGTACGTAAATGTATTCCCTTGCGTCAACAAAAAAAATATTTTATCAGCAGAGTATTTACATATTTATCATCATCATCATTTGACGACCGGGCTGGCGCAGTGGTACCTACAGGGCTCCGATAAGTGGAGCATGTTGCGCCAGGGGTCGCGAGTTCGAATCCTGCCTAGGTCATGGATATTTATATATGTATTTCTATAATAAAAATCATATATACATAAAATTTCTTAAATTTATAAAACATAAATTAAATATATTCCGTTGTCTAGTACCCGTAGCACAAGTCCTTACGGTACTTAGCATGGGGATAGACTAACGTGGTGTGTAAAGTCCACAGATATTTATTTATTTTATTATTTATCATCATCATCAGCCTATTTCAGTCCACGGCTGGACATAGATCTCTCCCATAGCACGCCACTGACCTCGATCTTCGGCTAACCTTTCCTATACTAGCCAAATTTATATATCTTACCTTTAAAGGCATTATATTTAAAGAGTCCTTTAAATACGCATACAAAGGCGAACTTAAGTAAATGAAGGTGTGACGAGATTTATCTTGTGTCTGAAAGTAAAGATGGGTTAAAAGATATATTGCCAAATTTATAAATGGATTCCGTCACAGAATCGGTTTGGGCCCGGGAGTGCGACGCATTTGTTCTGTTAACTTTCTTTAAACCCCCCGCTAATAAATTTATTGGCAACCATTATGCCAACATTGATAAATCCCCTTTATATAAATTTAATTAAGAACTGAGTTACAAGAATGAAAATCTCTCAAATATTTAGATATATCCTACTAATATTATAAATACGAAAGTTTCTTTGTTTGTTTGTTAATCCTTCGCGCAATAACTGTAAACTCTTACTTGAACTTGAGCCTGATCATTGCACTAATCATTTATGGGGGCTAAGTAGATTAGGTCTGAAGATAAAATATAAAAATATAAAGATAAAAAGTTATGCTTTGTTCTAAGGGATATCAGAGATATTGGGAATTATGTAGTTAAAAGTGAGGTTAGTTTTCTGACGTAAAATATTTCTTACAATAAAATTAATTTTTCATTAGGTCGTTTAACTTTATTATTTTTGCTTATTGACTATACTGATAACGAAAAGTGTAATAATATATACGAGTGGACCCGCGAAGATCGATATTCGATCTAACTGAAACATTTTTGTAATAATTAAAACTAAATATCATATGACAATATGTAGAATTTTCAACACTTGCAAAAGACACAGAAACTTCATCAATAAATACGTTTTGTATGCATGGTAGTGTGTGTAAAGTTTTATTTATTAAAGTAAAGTACTTTATAAACATTAATATCAAAATATATTTAGTGGAGTGCCTGGGGGTTTTCACCTCGGACTAGAGTTACAGTGAATGAATTACCTAATATGATCGATGTGGGATATTGTTTTTTAAACTATAAATTGCAATGTTTACCCAAAATTTTTTTGAGCACTCAATTTTTTTTTCCTTTTTTAATCGTTTATTCCACTCCACAATACATAAACATAAAAATAAAAACAGATAAAAAAAAGTATACAAAATCAAAATAAATCAACTAACCTATGTATAAACAAAAACTTATTTACAGTGTATATCTGCACAGAAGCGCAATGTGGAGGGGCACTGAAAGGGATACCACTCGGCATACACCGGATTTTTAACATATTATTATAAAAAAATTATGTTTGACCATATAGGTCAAACATTAACTTTCACTTAAAACAGTATTTTTTTATTCATATGTTAAATCGTACCTGAGTAGACAAATAGGAATATTTTTCAAAGATACCTTGTGTACGAAAAAAGCAGTAGGGACCTCGATAGGTAGAAAATCGTAGAGGGTAGAGCGGAGCGACAGACATTTGATATTAGTTGTTAACGTATAACAGTGTTACAGTAACAGTTAGTGTCCTATTACAACAGTGTCATATTAGTGTCCTTAATAAAAGATTTATATTTCTATTTCTAAATCATAATTTATGAATAATATTTTAATCCTATATTCGTGTCATCACTAATCTGAGATTTATCAGCGCCCACAAATTTACCTCGTAGGCTTATTAAGTTCGTGCTTTGAAATCGTAATTTGAATCTTAACTTTACGTTTTCAGATTATATCCGAAATTAAGGTAATTTAGAAAGCCAAATGCGTTTAGTTTTAGATTTACGAAGGACTAGCTGCGCCCCGCGGCTTCACCCGCATAAATATCGATCCCTTGGAAAATAGAAAAGTATCCATGGCATCCCATAGGAATATTTCTTCGGGATAAAAACTCCTATGTGTTAATCCAAGTTACTCTCTATGTGTGTGCCAAAGTTCATGAAAATCTGTTCAGCAGTTTTTGCGTGAAGAAGTAGCAAACAAATATACAAACTTTTGCATTTATAATATTAGTAGATAGGACAGTGTATAGTGTATACTGCATTGCAGACGAATTGTAACGACCAGGAGGTCATCGAGGAGGAGGACATCTCACTCAAGTGATACTGGCGTAGTTATGGTTGCGATGTAGGGTTTCGTACGGAGAGTGAGTCTTCAGTGGCCCATGTTGCCCAATCTACAAAACCTCTGTGCGGATGTTTATGGGGGTTGGTTGTCATCAAAAGGCTCCGACTTCTCGTTAGTCCCATATAGGTGTACTTTAAAAATATCACAAAAAAGTCAGCATCACAAATTTGGAATATGAATATAAAACTTTGCACGCGGCTTAAATGTTAGTGGTAACGTTTCGCGAGAATTTCTATTAAAAGTTTCACGAGTTTTACAAATTTCCACGAATATGTTACTTTAATAGGGCAGATAACATTTCCAACATTTATATTGTTCGTTCTTGTATTTAGCTCGTTTATCGATATATAAATAAACTAACTGTGCCCCGCGGTTTCATCCGCGTTTAATTTCTAAGAAATCCATATAAACTTCAACACCCTATTTCACCCCCTTAAGAGTTGAATTTCTAAAAATCCTTTCTTAGCGGATACTTACGTCATGCTCTTTGACGCTCGTTTGTCTCTATATACTATAAAATGCCATAGGTAAAACGAATTCAACATTGAAGACTGATTTCTATCTATTTTTCTGTATCTTCTTTCTTTTTTAAAGTAGAATATTTTTGTACAGAATAGGAATAGATCAAACTAGAAGTGAAAAGCTTTTGCTGACTGACGACGCCCAATAACATCCAGGTGAAGCGGGTGCGTTGTCCTCCTTCCTTTTTCCCTCTTCATGGGCCACCGGAAACTCACATACTGCGACAGTAAAGCTGGCATTTAACCCCGGTATCGTATGAGCGAGAGGTATCACGGCAGTCCAATTGCTAATCAGGAATTTGGCCATAGTGTCGTGTGTTGGTTAGGTTTTTTTTATGGTACAGGGGGGCCAACGAAATCGGAGCCATTTTCATGACTACCGACGCCCACAGACAACCGCATAGAGGCTATACAGATGCGCCGCCCTTTATTCTCCTCCCACCTCCATGGGCCACCGTCTGCTTACACACCGCACGAAACGCGACAGCATAGCTGTCACGCCGGTCTCGTGTAGACGTGAGGTACCTCCCCGGTGGTGCCGGCCCAATTCGACTACATGCATGTGTGGCACTACCTCCTGCTAGGTGATACGGTTCCCTCATTTTCACACGACTTTATAAAAGGCTGGCCAGCCACCACAGTTCCTCTGACAACTCACCAACAGTTGTCCTCTCACTTTGAGTTTCAATCAACTATTCCAATAAATTATGTACAGTACACCTTTGTATTCCACCATAGCTCAATGCCTATTTCCTATATCGTAAAGTCAGTTCTCCCGCGAAATTAAAACAATTTTCATCGTATATTTTAGAGCTTCCTAATTAACTTTGTTATATCCTGGACTTGACAGCGGTGTCGTTATTTATTTACAGTACGGTATAAATGAATAAAGATCCAGACATGAGACAGGTATTGTTCCAGGCAGACAGGTAATAGACGCTGGAATTGGCATTTATTGCTTTTGAAGAAGCTTTGTGAAGTCACTGTCTTTAAGGTTTTGAAATTAGAGAATATTATAGGTAGATTGATAGAGCATTTAGTTGTAGATTTGTTTACGCGATTCTTTAGAACGACCGCACCTAATTTAATAAATACTCTTTTTTTGTGTTTGTTTTGGCCTGACTGAGATGTGTATATAAAATACTGTTTGGAAAATGGTAGGTATAATATAAAATAATAAATAGAAATAAAATTACAGAAATAGATTAAATAAAAAGAAAATAAATAAACTATTATTATTATTAATCTTCATTTTAATGTGTAAGGAAATGAGCTTAATTTTCCGCAAAGTAAATTATTTAATGTTACTAATAAACGGTTACACGCCAATGACAATAAATAACTTAAACTACACTAGCTACGCCCCGCGATTTCACTCGGGAAAATCCCACAGGAAATTTTTGGCGGGATAGAAACAACAAAAGGTGTGCCAAATTTCATGAAAATCGGTTCAGCAGTTTTTGCATGAAGGAGTAACAAACAAACAAACATACAAACTTTCGCATTTATAATATTAGTATGCTGCTACTTTCGTATAAACAATTTTTAACTTAGGACTCATGAGCTACAGTAGACATATATTATGTTAAGCGCGCATACCATCGTTCCATTTCTCCGCGAACAAGTCACACAACATTATTTATCACTTCTGTCATGGTAACGTGTAATATATTACACAATATTACACATTACCATGACACAAAATTCAAATAGTATTTTATAATATCAAAACTGTCTTTCCTACAATACAGAATACTAAAACTCTGCGTTCTTTTTTAAAATAACTAATTTACCTATGGGCAATATCACTTTATATTACTACCCTTTGGAGAAGTTGCACAACTTGATAATGAAACTAACTACTACTAATAAGTGAAAACTATGATAAAGTTACAAAGTTTAAACCTGCAACAATTAATTTGAGTTATACCAATCACACTCTTATCAAATGAGTACCCTCACTTGTCTACTTTCAATTTTGCTAATTTTATTATACGTTTCCACCAGCACCGTATCCAGTTAGAGGCTAAAGGAGGACGCAACCACGGGCCCCGTAATATATTACAGGCCTTAAGATCATTTTTGTCCGTTCATATTAATAACTATCTGCGCCCCGCGGTTTCACCCGCGTAAATTTCGATCCCGTGGAAAATAGAAAATCATCCCATGGCGTCCCATGGGAACATTTTTTCGGTATGAAAACGTGTTAATCCAAGTTACCCTCTATGTGTGTGCCAAATTTCATGGAAATCGGTTCAGCAGTTTTTGCGTGAAGGAGTAACAAACAAACAAACATACAAACTTTCGCATTTATAATATTAATAGGATTCAATATCACCCATAAAAGGGCCCCCTACAATACCAAGGTCAATAGACGGGTAACTCACTGAAATAA
>LUGF01038799.1:138602-169564 GCA_001625245.1 Calycopis cecrops | reverse complement strand
CGTCATTACGGGCGCAGCTACAAGTCCCGACAAACTTCATATTGAACGTTGCTGTATCATGCGTCGTTACAGGCGCAGCTACAAGTCGCGACAATCTTCATATAGAACGTTGCTGCATCACTCGTCATTACGGGCGCAGCTACGAGTCGCGACAAACTTCATATAGAACGTTGCTGTATCACTCGTCATTACGGGCGCAGCTATAAGTCGCGACAAACTTCATATTGAACGTTGCTGTATCATGCGTCGTTACAGGCGCAGCTACAAGTCGCGACAATCTTCATATAGAACGTTGCTGCATCACACGTCATTACGGGCGCAGCTACGAGTCGCGACAAACTTCATATAGAACGTTGCTGTATCACACGTCATTACGGGCGCAGCTACGAGTCGCGACAAACTTCATATTTCTTTATGAAGTTCGCCAGAATTATGAATTTGATGATGATGCTTAGCTACTGAATATTTGCTTGTCTCATAGTCATAAACAACAAAAAGATAACATTTTGTGCAACTAATGTGGTATCTGTCATACACAGACGTACTTTTATCCACAGAATATTTATGCTAAATGCTAAAGGTTTGCCTTCTGTCGACAGTTTTTCTTCTATAGATATAAACACAATTCATTGTTCTTTATATAAATACGTATTGTTTTCGTCTAATAAGAAAAGGTCGATTATATTAAAAATGTAACACAATTTATATACTGACAATGTGAAAATACATTTCATTTCGTTGTAAAAACATTATTGTCTAGAGATGACATTCAAATGTCGACTCAGAACGGTTGGAGGTTGAAAATAACTACACAGACGAATAGAAAACAATTTGAAACCAAATAGAATCGGAAAGAATAAGCTTATTTTATTTTATACTAGCTTCCGCCCGCAGCTTCGCCCCTGTGGATTTCGGACTTTAGAAATAAAGTTGTTATACATAATATAAATTTTCCTCCTGATAACTTTATGTATTAAAAAAAAACTCCATCAACATCTGTTGCGTAATTTTAAAGATCTAAGCATACAGACACACAGAGGGCGGAAAGCGACTTTGTTTTATACTATGTAGTGATATCAAACTAAACTAATAGTTCTTAGTTTATGTAAGTTACTATTATGTACTCATTATTATGTCAATAAATACATATAATAAAATAAAAAATAAAATATATATATATATATTAAATTTATAAAATATGCATAAAAGGGAGTGTCTGTCTGAGACATCAACGTAACTAGATTCGTTCAAGCGCAGTGTACAATATTAACAAGATACTAATACCTGAGTAAACATCTTTATGATTTCTGTCTGTCTATCATTCTGTTTATGCGTAAAAATGGGTGGCCTGGAACAGCTTGACCGATGATGCTTTTTTTGCCAAAATCTAGAAAGAATTATAGGGAAAAACAGACTAGTTCTTATTTTTATAACTAGCAATCCTGCCTCATTTACCTATTCTTCGGCGAAGCCGGAGCAATAGTTTAGTATATCAAAAAGTAATTTAAGTGTACATTTGACAGCCTAAGCTAAGTGACCGTGTACTATACTCGGTATGATGTCTCTGGGGGCGTACTTAGAGTGCAGCGTCACTTACTTAGGACTAGGACTTAATTAGAATCTTTGCCAATCTGGCTGAATAATTATTTATTAACTACTGCAATTATACAACTTGTAGAATAGATATTATTTATTGTCATAAATTACACATAGAACATTCATATAGTTTTTATAAAGCTTCAGGGCTCTTGCCCGGAAGACTTCTAGAAGAATAATCTCACAATACAAATCTCTTGTTGTCAAACTAGACACTATTCGAATTCTTCATTCGTTTGAATCTAAAATATTTTCATATTAAAAACTTGTCTATCGCGAAGGTTCTATTCTTTTATTCAAGAAGTTTCTATAATATAAACATTAATTTATATTCCTACGCTAACGTAGTGCTAGACACACTACAGTACATTTCTATTTCAGCTAGAAAGCTTTTGGTCGTGTAAGAAAGGTTATCCGAAAGGTAGATTAGGAAATTGTGATTCCGAAATTCGCACATTATACATAAAGATATAACCCTGTCTGAATTATTTTATACATCATCGCACATCCGAAATTACTGCAAGTAGTAACTTGAAAAAAGTTTCACGTTGTACGGAGCTTTAAAACAGATTTTTAGAACCCCAAATCTTAAGGGGCTGAAATAGGGAAAGTTTATTGATCATGAGTCGGGTGAAACCAGGGGGCACTAATACAATCCAATAAGTGTCCGTTCGTGTACAGAGACCCTTATATTTCACGTCATCTCTACATAGCTCGGTGTAGTTTGTAAGTAATTACAGTTTGCGTCAGAGTACGTAATAGAATAAAGCACGGGTAGCAGCATACGAATTTAATCAGCGAAGTAATCAAGCGCTGAATGCGCTGGTGTTGCTGTGTACATGTCGCCAGAGAAGAATAGAATAACGAAGCTTTGCCAGACTTATAATTGATTTATTGATATTGTCAACGATTTTATCTCGAAGTGTCTTCAGTATTTCTTTTATTTGAAGCTTAATCTTTGAGCAGGCAGAAACATATATATTATCATTATTTCATATTAGAAAGTACAGATTTATCAAATTATTTTGTAAGTATGCGTATATTAGACGGTACAGAATTTTATATTAATAGCTCCTCATAAAACATCGGCGCAGATATGCAGAAAATAAAGAAGAGAAAATAAAAAGATTAATAAGATAATAATAAATAATAATAATAAATAAAACTTTATTGTACACACCAATACACCAATACAAATATTTGTACATGAAAACTATAAAAGATAAAAGATATATATGTAAAGATAATAAGTATTAGATAATAAATATACATATAGGTACACTAAATAAATGAATCCATTTGATTTTAGACTGCTAAACTAATAAGCATGAAGTGTGCCTTAAAAGCTTCGTGATTTCATATACGATTGAGTAACTTTATCTTTTTATATAGTACAGGTAGGGGAGGACCGAGCAGGGAGAGATGACAAGCGGGCAAGATATCTGATCCTCTATACGGATGTTAAAAGACATCGGACATCATCAAAATGACTCCGACTGATGAAAGAAAAAACACCTAACGGTGTCATTAATAACTAAGAGAAAATCGATATTATCTTGACATCCAGATTTCTTATAATAATTTTCCTTGTCGAGCAGGTGCAAGCAAAAGCACCGATGAAATCCAATTGAAACTGCACAATTACAGAGAAACGTAATTTGAATTGGATTGCTAAGTACCAACATACAAGTCGCTACCCGTTAGCTCTCAGCAAACTTGCTAACTTTGCGCACGAATTTGCATAATGCATTTTAGTGACGTTTCTCGAATGTCCTTCGATGTTCCCAACAACTTGGCGCAGTTTCGTGTTATCTGGTTGCAGCTGCAACATAGATGTTGTTTAATTATTTTCTTTTTTGTTATCTAGTACCTTGTACTATGGAAGTACTTTAATCGTACTATTGATAGTAGTTTTTCAGTCCTTCTTTGATAACCTAAAAACTGCTTAATAGCAGCAGCATCTAATGATGCAAAAGGGCTAATAAAAACTTTCCGCAACACTAAAGTAGTAAATTATTGTACAAATGACAATGGGCAAATTGGACCATCATCTAACATCTGATAGTTTTTTTCTGTCTTTGTATGACTTTTTGAAGTAAAACTTCTATACGCGCGCTTGATTTAAAAGCTGGGGGAAAGCTGGTGAGAGCGTTACAAAAATCTGTGATCGAGCGAGGAATCAAAATTCTAATTCTTTAAGTGAAACTTTTTTGTATTTAAAAAAAAATATCATATGACATATCATTGTAACTACGGTTATGAATTTGTGTCTTAATAATTAAGTTTTACTTCAGTTGTGTGGTCTAAATCACACACTTTTTTTCAAATGTTCAATCTGCCTGTCTGTTTGGACTTAAATTCTCAGAAAAAAATAATACGATAGGAGAGCTAATGCTCTCCCGTGTGCCAGTTCTTTCTTTCTACACATATTTACTGTATCTGCGCCACTAACACAAGCGAGCGACCACCCGTCGAAGTTCTGATATACAGAGAATTCATGTATGACTTCAGTGTGGAAGTATTCCATCTCATCAGACAAAAACATAATTGTATTCCTCTAATCTCTATAAAAACAAGATTTGCTACTGCAAATTAAAAATTAAATAACTTAAACATTACTCTAATTATGAATTGAATTTTTCCCATGTAAAATATTGTTTATCACAGGTGCTAAGTACTTGTTGGTCCACATAAGTATGCCTAGGTACTTCAGTCGACAGTTGTAATAACAACACCTTCCCAACGATATGTATTATTTCCACTGGCCACTGGAAAATGGGTGCTCCCAGATTTCATACTTTTTGTCCATTGTCATCTGAGGCTAAATCGTCATCTAGAAGGTTATTGAGCATAATATTATATGGCGAAGTAAAATGTAATAAACCCTTAACTGTATTATGAGAAACTAGCTGCGCCCTGCGGTTTCACCGGCGTAAATTTCAATCCCGGTTAAAAAAGAAAATCATGCCATGGCATACAACAGAACCATTTTTTGAGATCAAAACTATCATATGTGTTAATCCAAGTTACCCTCTATGTGTGTGCCAAATTTCATGAAAATCGGTTCTGCAGTTTTTGCGTGAATGAGTAAGAAACAAATAAACAAACACAAACTTTCGCATTTATAATATTAGTGAGATAAGAAATTACAGTTTATAATTGTGATATTATAATTTCCTTTCGTCAAACGTAGACTTCGTCATTAAAAATACGTTCGCGCGTAAGCTGAAAGCTAGAGCTTCGGTATAATTAGTAAAAGCAATTAAGGTGGGTGACGAGTAGACCAACTATGATGTCTGAGCTTCTCGCCACTTCGATGAGACCGGTCGTAAATCGATCTCACCTCTCGGAGTGCGGATAGGGGTTTGGGCTGAGGGGCGGAGGCTAGAGAGATGGATGTGGGGTTTTGTGATAGGAACGGAAAACAGTCAAGGACTCACCTGATGTCTCCTTCGCTGATCCCGGTGTCTCGCCGTGAAGCGTGGCACACGCGGGCGTGTATTTCACTTATTCTAATATTTGTCCTTATATTTAACACAAACACTATTGTCTTTTATGGGCCCACAAGTAACACAAAACTATGTGCGGATGATAATAGCGAGAGATAAAATATTAGCTGCGCGCGTGCCGGTGAATTGCAACGTTGTCGACCACAAACTATATGACGTTGAAGTGAATTGACCAATGGGCGCGTTTCGGTGGATAGTTCTAGAATGAACTATGGTTATCTCTCTCCCACTCATTGCCTATGAGTTTTTCGTCACGGTCTAGCGTGAACAGTGGGTATCAGTAGAAACGGTGCGTTCACAGTAATTTGTTCGCGTGAGTACGATTTAAATTGGAATATTCGTTAATTAATATTATTTGGTTCAATATTTAGATCATTATAAATCTTCCACTATACCTTGCATTCGTCGATTACACAAAAGCCTTCGATAGTAGGTATAATATCCCATTCAGCCATTTTTCAAACTCTTGAAAACCAGCATATGGAACCAACAAACATAAACCTTTTACGCAATATTTATAACGAAAGCACAGGACCCATAAAACTGAACACAACTGGTCCATCATTTAATATTAAAAACGGTGTGAAGCAAGGTGATCTGCTGTCTCCAAAATTGTTCACAAGTATCCTTGAAGAAGTATTCTAAAAACTCGCAGGCTGGGAAGACAAAGAAATCCTCATAGGCAAAGTGAGATTAACACATTTACGCTTTACCGACTATATCATCATGTTCGCTTCCTCAGCCTTAGACCTACAAACGTTACTCCAAGATCTAAGCGACGCAAGCCGAGAGATTGGACTGAAAATCAACATGTCGAAGACCAAACTTGTGACCAATCACCGACAACAACCGATAACAGTGGATGCGGAGTTTATGCACTATGTCCAAGAATAAGTATACCTTAGCCAATTAGTTTCCTTCCAGTGCAGACAAGACAAAGAGGTCGCAAGACGTATCGAAAATCCCTGGAAGAGCTACTGGTCCTTAGGGGAACTTATGAAGGGCAACCTTCCGATATTGCTCAAGCGAAAATTAATGGACATGTGCATACTTTCCGTACTTATTTACGGATCACCGGTTTGGTCTTTGAAACAAAGTCAAAAGTCCAGTCTTAAGGTTTGCCAAAGGGCGATGAAGCGCAGTCTTTTAGGTGTCAAGTTATGGGACAGAATCCGAAACACCGAACTGCACTCCCGCACAAAAATCGCTGACGTGGGTCTCAAAGCCGCGGAGCTCAAATGGAGCTGGACTGGACATGTCTGCCTGACGAGTCTTGGGCAAAAATTGCCACTTAAAGGGACCCAGATTCAAAGAAGCGACGCGGCAGACCAAAAAAAAATGGCGAGATGAACTCGACGTATACCTGCCTGATTGGCGTCATGCAGCTCTGAACAGAGAAAAATGGAAAAATGGGGGGAGGCCTTTGTCTAACCATAGGACACATAATGAGCTTGATATAATACAATATAATAATAATTATAAAGCAGTGGTGGTATAACTTGCTCAATCAGGTCTTGGGAAGTCATGATCTCTTTCTGTGAAAGTCTCTGCAGGAAGCCGCGGAGGAGGGCAGTGGAGATAGATGGCAGTCCTTGCTGACATTGCCCCGCCTTGGCGTCGGAGATTGGTGACCAATTGGCACTCGCGAGGTGTACTGTGTTCGGTTCAGCCACGAGACCCACACACCACATCGGGTCCTACCCAGGACCGATGGCAGTGCGTAAATTATAAATTATCCGTGAAATCAAAAAAGTAGTGTCGTAATAGCTAACTACTAGCCAAGCCAAAGCGAATGGTAGATAAAATAATATAAAAATATCTTTGAAAGAGTAAGAATTAAATCTAAACTTCAATGATACCTACAGAAATTTAAAAACCGGCCAAGTGCGAGTCGGACTCGCGTACGAAGGGTTCCGTACCATTATCACTACAACTATAGCACAATATTTCAAACTTATAATATGATACCTATAGGCATGATATGGTGAAATTAATTTTAAGTTAAATGTATTAAATAGTTTAGTAGTGTTAAGCACATTCAGTAATATTGTTTGAAGAACGGAGAGTACTGTAGCCTGAGACACAAGCGACAAGCTTAGTTTAGGCTCAGATGATCAATGTAAATTAGACTTAAACATTTACTGAATAAAAGAATTATTATTATTATTATTATATTTTACATTTTTCATTGCTCAGCATAATGCTGGTTACTTTCTGCATCTACGGGCCATAGCCAAGTAGATGCAGTAGGTACCTACTAGTGTGTGGTGGTGGGATGGTCGCTTATTATTATTATTATCTATATATATAAATGGATATATATATATATAGCCCCCCTTAATTATTATTTTATTTTAAAATAAACATTTATTTTTAAGGTGAACAATAATAAATTAATATTCTGTGAATATTTCAATCGTCTGCCTGTTGCCGTTATCAGTATCGAGCATTAATATCACGTTTGTTGTATGGGGCTCCCTTAAATATTTGTTTTATTTTAATTTAATTAATGTTTTTTAAAGACAATATATAACTTAATATTCTGTGAATATTTCAAGTGTCTATCTGTTTCCGTTGTCAACATCGAGCAAAAAGGTCAAATCACGTTTATTGTATGGGGCCCATTAAATATTCATATTATTTAATTTTTTAGTATTTGTTGTTATAGCGGCAACAGAAATGCACCATCTGTGAAAATTGCAACTGTCTTAACTATCATAGTTCATGAGATACAGCCTGGTGACAGACGGACGGACGGACATCGGAGCCTTAGTAATAGGGTCCCGTTTTTACCCTTTGGGTACGGAACCCTAAAAACGTTCGTTGGAGAATCATCCGAATGCGTCCTCAAAATTTAATATTTCAATTCTTTTAATTCAAAATTTAAACGTAATCGTCAAATCCTAGTCGAAATTTCCATTAAGTCACTTGTTAACTTTAGGGATTGTGATAAGGATCGCTCAAGGGATGGGAACTTGCGTTGGTTTATTTTTGTTTCCCTTTTCTCGGGATTTTCTTTCTCGTGGATTACAGAAAATTGTGTTGATTTTGTTGAGATTAAGCGTAAATCTTTTTAACGTAAAAGTCACTTTATTCGTAATGACTTTAGTGATAAAAGAATTGTAATATAAATATATGTACTTTTTTTGAATACTTTTTACTTTTTTTTTATACGTTGAAGAGTTTATTGGAACAAGAACCACAGAAATAGCAAACAAATCGAAAGAAGTTTATTTTAAGGTCCAATATCAGTTCTAAGTATATATTTTAGGATAAGCTTTAGGTTAATCTTACTCCAACAATGGCTAGATTACTAGCTCTACATTGTATTACGTCTAGGTTTATCCTATACCTACGGCGTGGGTCTTACGACTTTTTTTATTGCATAAAGGACAAAAACAAGCAATAATAATTATGTGAGCGGTTATATAGGTCCTTTGTACTTTTTCACTAGATCTCCATAATATATGTACCAGATACACACAAACCCCATACAGCACCAACCAGAGACACCATGACTTTAACTTTTATTTCAAATATTTCACTTTTTAGACTACCAACGAATTGGTTTATTAAGGTGTTACCTACTTTTCAATATATTTTGAAAATCTTACACTCGCTTGAAGAGAACTTTTACCTGTATAGTCAATATGGCCAACTTGTTTGACAGATTACTATTATATATTTTTTACTAATTTGACTGCCTGGTGTGGTCTAGTGGTAAGCGTGTTCAACCACAGACGTGAGGTCCTGGGTTCGAATCCCAGGTCGGATCAAAAATTGTTATTGGGATTTTTCAATTTCTAATAACATTCCGGAGTCAGGAAGTTGGCGGTGATACACCCCCGTGCCTCGGAGAGCACGTTAAGCCGTCGGTCCTGCGCCTGAATTCTCTCCGGTCGTGTCGGATTGCCGTCCCATCGGAATATGAGAGTGAGGGAATAGAGAGTGTTGTGTCTGCGCGCACACTTGTGCACTATAATATATCCTGCGCATCTGGCTCGTCTCTATAGAGACGGCTGCCGTAGCCGAAATCGGCTAGGAGGACATTATTATTATATATTCAACTATTTTATTTTTATTTCTATATATATATTCTAATAGACTTAAAACTAATGTGTTGCCGGCTTCAAATCAAGTACCTTATTGCTATGTAGTAGTAGGATCCGCCATATATTTATTTTTCTTATATAGCATAGGAGGCAAACGAGCAGCGTACCACCTGATGTAAAGTGATCACCAACGCACACAGACATCCGTAACACCAGAGGTCTAACAATGCCGACCTGTGAGAGAAGAAGAATAAGCTAAGAATAAACAATTTTCTTGAAGATCCCTAGTTCGTATCGATCCAGTAATACTGATAACTAACAGTCTCGTCGTTCGACGAGCACTCAGCAATCCGGTGAAGCTGTATCGGGTTTCTCTTCACTTCCTCCGCTAAAATTCTGGTCCAAAAAATCAGAAATTATGTTTCAGAGCCAAGGAAAAAGCCAGAAAAATCAAAGCGAGAATAAAATATCTAGAGGAGTTTAAAGAGAAGCAGAGACTAGAGCGAGCGCAGCGATCGCGCGAAAAGCAGAACCGCATCAGACAGAGAGTAAGAGCTGCGGCCGAACTGGAGTTGAGGCGGAAGATCCTCATGATCCGCCAATGGAGAGACAACGAGAAGAGAAGATTGAACCGGTTGAAGCTCGAGAGGGAGGCGAAACAGAAAAAGTTGGAAGACCAGGTATAGTAGCGTAGTAACAAAGCGAGCAATCGGTGTCACTTAATGACCATTGGTGATATCACAGTGTCAGTACCCGAATTGAGCCGTTACGCCTAGGTACCTCTCGCTCCGGGAGTCCCACACTCCTCGGGGTTGCTACACTCCCCGAGGACTGGTGTGTAACGCTCTCGCTCATGATACCGCAGTAAAGTGACAATGCTGGTCGTGGTGTGTGTGTAGGTAGTCATCAAAACGCAGCTGTTCGCTTACCGCTTAATTGATTGTTTTGAAAAAAAAAATTACTGAAGTAAAACTTCATACACGTAACATATCTGGATATGAGAGGAAGAGAGAAAGAACATGTACGCACGCACTGCTCTTACTTGCCCCTACGGTAATATAAAGAAAAGTAAATATCTCCCTTTCAGTCTTCACTAACTTATATGTCCCTCTCCACTTCCGTTCGCCTCGTGCGATCAAGCTTTTCGTAACGCTCTCGTCACGCATTCATCAGCTCACCGCCCAAGTCAAGCGCGCGCAAAGAAGTTTTTTTTTTTTACAGCATAGGAGGCAAACGAGCAGTTAGGTTACCTGATACTTCAAAAATCTTTCTTTTACGGCTTTTTTTACAATATTTCCATGGAGGTGGGAGGAAAAAGGAGGGCAGCGCATCTGTATAGCCTCTATGCGGATGTTTGTGGGCGTCGGTAGTAATGAAAAAGGCGCCGACTGCTCGTTTACCCTCCTATATCGTAAAAAAAAAATATTCAGATATCTAATAATGATGAACGGAAAATAACATTTGTAGATAACAGAAGGCTTAGCAGGTATACTGGCACACGCCCAATATGGAAATACAGCTTATAGCTATAAGGTAAAGGAGTAGGGGTAATCTATGAATAATGAATCCGTTTTGTTATTCATATGCTTTTGTTGGGAAATTTTCTACATAACATCAGGCAAGGTACACTTTACCTGTGGCCTAAAGCGGGGTATTCACTAGACATCATCATCAGCGGGAGTACGGCCAGTCCAGCGGCCGTACTCCGGCGTGGCCTCGCCCACAGAGCGCAACAGGTCACTAGACAGGCATGTAGGAGGGAGGATGGAGGCCAACGCATATTCTGTATAGCCTCTTTACGGATGTATATGGGCGTCGGCAGTCATGAAAATGTCTCCGACTGCTCGTTTGCCCTCCTATACTATAAAAAAAAAATTAAAATGGACCCAACTGCTCCTTTGAACAAGGGGTCAAACGAGAAATCGGAACATTTTCATAGTAGTAGAAAGGATACTACGAATAAAAAACCGGCCTAGTGCGAGTGCGACTCGCACATCGAGGGTTCCGTAATCCAAACGTAATGCATGGTTTTCAATCATTGTAACTTTACGCCTGCCGTTTAAGTTGACAAACGTATATAAGCGGTTGCTCACACACATTTAGTAGGCAACGAATTACAGTTATAAGTTAATAATGATTTTTCCAATTTTTCCAACATTTAATTTACTAGTTTTCAGATTTATTCTTATATATGTGCTATAAGTTCTTACTTCTTGTCAAATTTTACAACTCCAGGTCTACGGGAAGTACCCGATAATTTTTTGGTTTTCGACAAAGTACGGTTTCATACAAAATTTGTGCATAATTGGCTATAACTTTTTATTGCGTTAACTTAGAAGTGTGATTTTTTCAAGGCATCAAGACGTAACAGACCTTATTTGACAAGCTTATTCAGCTTAATCCCTTCACGCGTTTTAGAGAAAAAGGTCTTGACACACGAACAGACAGACGGACAACAAAGCGATCCTATAAGGGTTCCGTTTTTTCTCTTTGAGATACGGAACCCTAAAAGACATCCTATAAGGGTTCCGTTTTTTCTCTTTGAGATACGGAACCCTAAAAAATCTCCGCAAGTCTAGAAGAATCGACCCCTGGTAATCATTATAATTGTTAAATAAGCTATAATAAAGACATATTGGGATGCATCCCTCCCATCTGCTGTAGAATGAGGGGTCGGTACCCCCTTCGATCCCTCTCGTCACCCGAAAAGCACTGACAGCAATCCAATGAAGCCGTATTGTTCTTGCCTTCGCTTTCACATTTTTTATATAGTGTTAGGGGAAACAATCCCTATGAGTCATTTTCATGACAACCGACGCCCATAGACATCCGCATAAAGGTTATACGGATGTGTCGCCCTCCTTGGTCCTCCTCCCCCATGGACCAGCGGCTACTTACTCATATTATACTCTCTCTACTCATAATTCAGGTCCGAACAAAATGTGAATTAAAAATCATGGTGATGATTTTTTAATTAAACAGCCTGTTTCGTAACAGCGTTTATAATTAATCAGTGTTAGTAATTCGAGTGAAAATGTCTTCAACTTTTTTATTTATATTTTGTAAATTATTATATAGCTCGCAGCTCCACATGCGTGGATTTCGGACTTTAAAAATGGTGGTTCTCAATTCATCCGAATGAAAGATTCACAGCTCCTCAGCCGTAGGTGATAGCGTGATAATAGCCTGCCTGTAGACCCGTCCTGTTAGTAATATTCATGCAAAATTTGAAGTAAATCCATGCAGTACTTTTAAGTTTAGCCCGGACACACATACATACAAACATACAAAAATTTTAAAAACTATATTTTTGGCTTCGATATTTATTGTAGCTCACGCCCCAAGTATTTCGTTTAAAAAATATTCAATGTACAGTATGGGTCATAACTCCAGTAGCAATTCTACAAATCTACCGCTAAGTAAGAAGTTGCACATAAGGTCTTTTTCTATGAGGAACCTTGTGCGCTCACACATACCCACATAACATATCGTTTCGTAGCCTCCAGTGTAGAATAAGGAGTGGAAGACCGACGCTTATTAACCGCACTCAAAGACGTTATATGTTGGAGAATTATGAATTAAACGGTTTTTTACCAAGGAGAGTGTTTGCAGATGAATGTAACACATCGTTGAGGACTGTCCGCCGTGCACTCCATGCTGAAGGTTACATCACCGTGAGCCAGCTAAAAAGCCATATCTGATACAAAAACAAAGAGGAACGGTGGCGTTTTGCTCGAGAGTATTTACATTTTAATTGGGATGCAACAATATTTTCTGATGAGAAAACTTTTAAGTCTTGCCAAAAAGGAAGACTTCATTTGTGGCGTAAAGATAATACTCGTTGAACAGAAAAAAAAATTGTTCCGAATACTCGAATCAAGAATAAGTGTGAACATGCGGGGATGGATTAATGCTCAGAAGTCAGAGGCTGGGTGAATTGGAATTTATATCTACGCGTGGCAACAGTTCCAATTACGTTGAAGTGCTCGATGATATTATGCTTCCCACTTTGCGTAATATTTATCCCTCGGAAAACATAAAGAATTACATTTTGTTCATGTAAATTGTCCAATACATCGTGCTAGTGTTGTGAAATAGTGGCTTAAAGAACACAGTGATATCAAGGTTATCCCATGGCCAGCACGATCCCATACTTAATCCTCATAGAAAATATATGGGAAGCGCATAACGAGAGATGTCCTGAGCAGCTTCAAACACATTGCACTAAGCTGTGGGATGACTTACTAGGCACAGATATACGTGCAAATGTTGTGGGCTCCATGCATCGACGTTTACTTAGTTGCATAGACAATAATGGAGGTCATACCAAATATTAATATTACGGAACGATATTTTACAGGATATGTGACCAGAATTTTATAATTTCATAAAGTATTGTTCACTCGTTTATCATAATATGCATGAAAAAGACAACATATTGTTCTCCACATACCACTACCCACACATGAAACATCTTCCCGTTTCCGAAGTTTAAATGTCTACATTAGAATCACTCACACAAAAAAGTACAAAGTTACGTCGAGAGAAATTTAATTAATACTTGTTGCTAGTTGCTACCTGTCTTTGAACTTGTAAGGCTTCTAAAGTTATTTCACTATGTTATATTACTGTTGTATAAATCATCATCATATATCATATGCTGAGTTTGAGTTGCGTGTTACGTAACGTTTTTTTTTTGGCTACAAAACGACATTACGGCGCGTTACATGGGGGGGAGGCTCAAAAATCTTCAAAAATTGCCAATTTTTGAAGCAAAACTTCTTTACGCGCGCTTGACTTCTGTAGTTATGCGTATGCGTGACGAAAGCATTACGAAAAGTGTGATCGGGCGAGGCGAACAGAAGTTGAGAGTGATATTAGTGGAGATAGAAAAAGAGAGTTACGTTTCTTATATTACTGTAGGAGCAAGGAATATTTTCTTTTTCTCTTCCTCTCATAGTCAGTTATGTTTTTTATATGTAGAATTCAGTCATGTGGTTTTTTTTGCATAAAAGAGAAAACTAGTCAGATCCTTACACGAGACGGGGGTAAAGTGACAGCTGTGCTGTCACGTCGGTGGCCCATGGAGGTGTGAGGAGGAAGGCGGGTAGCGTATCTATATAGCCTTTATGCGGATATCTATGGGCGTCGGTAGTCATGAAAGTGGCACCGAGTGATCGTTTGCCCCTTATACCATAAAAAAAGATCATTTTGATGACTACCGACTCTCATAGACATCTGCATAAATGCCATGTAGGAGTATTGCTCTTCTCCCCTCTAATGTACTATTGAAAACTTGCACATCAAGAAAAGCGACAAGATGAAAATGAAAAAGTTTTTATTCAAAATAGAATTACAGAATGTCAACAATTACATCTACCACCGGTTCAATCCTTGCCCTGTCTTGAGAAGAACCGGCGAAACAAACTCAGCGGGCCTCATGATGTGATGAAATATTTATGTAAAAAATATGAAAATACAAATAAATTTGCACAATATAAATGATATACAATTTATCAATTTACAATAATTATGATACAGAAACAGTCTAGGAGGAGAGTGATCCCAAGATGTGATATCTGTCATAAAATCTGTTACCTTATAGTATGCCTAACCGAACAAACGCTCTTTAACAACTTTTTTAAATTTATTAATCGAAAGTTTTTTGGATGCTTTCTGGGATCCTATTGTAGACGCGTATGCATTACCCCCGAAAGGAATTCCTTACACTAAGTCTATGAATTAGTATTTAGTATATCTAATTTGTGCTTGTTTCTCGTATTCCTATTATGGTTATCATTTTTCGTAGTGAATTCACTAATGTTTTTTCATAGATACAAGACATTACATGTATTGAGAGGATACACTCAGTATACCGATGTCCTTAAATTTATTTCTAGATCATGTATTAGAGGCTAGTTGGTAAATTGCACGAATAGCCCGCTTCTGCAGCACGAAAATGGTGTTTATGTCCACAACGTATGCCGTAAGACGTACTGTGAAAGTAACTAAAATAAACTAATTTAGCAGTGTATTTTTCTGAGATTTGTCTTATTTTTCTAACTGCGATTGCTTTCGAACTAAGCCTATTCGCAAGCTTGGTGATATGAGGACCCCACTGTAGTTTAAAATCTAGTGTTATTCCTTGGAAAATTGTAGAGTCCACTAGATAGAGAGTTTCGCCATTTAAAAACGTCAAGAGGTTGAGCGCCGTATACCGTAAAGCTGCAATTTTCTGATCAATGTTTCATGCTCTACACAGTCAAAGGCTTTAGAAAGGACACAAAGTACACCTAGCGCATTCTGTGACTCCTTCCATGCCTAAAAATAGAACTTAGTAATCTTATACCAGTATCTGTATTAGAGCGTTCTTTTGTAAGACCATAAAATATAGCTCCTACATAATCCAGTTGACGGAATGTCTTGTTATATTATACTTGTATTAAAAAATATACTTTTTTATACCACTTACACTTTTTACTAATAAATAAATTACATAAATAATTATTATTACGACCGGTTTCGATAACTTTTCGGTAAAAAAGTATATTAGGTACTTAATATTTTTATATATAGTACTCTCCATAATCCTCAAATATTCGATGTTAATAACATCAAAACATATCCCTTAGGCCAACATCAAGTGGAAGGCACGTGTGGACGCACAGAACAATAAAATACAAGAGACTGCGGTGCTGTTGAGGATGTACTCCGAGGATGTGAAGGCAGCGGCCGAGAGGAGAATAAAGTAATCGATGATTTAGATTTGAGAAGACCGAAAGTGGTAATAGTAAGAGGTAGTGCCGGCACGGCTGGGGAGGTACTCTTTTGTAGGATACTTCCGTGCTGTGTGTAAGTAGGTGGCCTATGTAGGAGGGAGAAGGATGGAGGGCAACGCATCTGTATAGCCGCTGTTCGAATGTCTATGGGCGTCGGTAGTCGTGCAGATGCTCTGACTGCTCGTTTGCGCCCTTGTACTATAAGGGGAAAAAAAGTGGCAGTCCAGCCAGTCCCAGTCCCAGAGGTACCTCTCCCTCACATGACAGCTATGCGTAGAGCATCTGCATAACCATCACGAGGGATGTTAATGGATGTTGGCAGTCAACAAGTGACTGCTGATGCTCGTTGGTCCCCAAATACTGTAAAAACGAACATAAACTTAATAGTCCACCCCAGTCTGTTCAGCATCTATCCACTATTGTACTTGGTCCTCTCTGAACGTGAACCGACGAGTTCCCTGGCTTAATTATTAAGAGTTCCTTGATATTTTAGTATTACTTGATCACTGTAATCTTCAGAAGCCACATAAGGGAGACGCTACTTTTAGCATCGGTGATTGGCGATTTAGTCGCTTTTTAGATGCTGAATGCAGTGACCAGACGCCACTTTCTGATACCGCGACTAAACTCAGAGTCGCTAAATCGTGATGCAGCATCGATGCAATCGCAAAATCGCCGATCGCCGATGCTAAAAGTAGCGCGTGTGATGTCGCCCTTAAGCGGCTTCTGAAGATCACAGTGATCAAGAAATACTAAAATATACATGTAATAAGTTCCTCTACACATATAAAAATGAATGTTTGAAGATTTCCAAGTTGGTACGACCAATTGCCAACAAATGGTGTGACGCGTAGTAACTCAAGCAGGTTACAGCTTTATAGCTAGTAATATATAAAAAATTGGTAGCAAAACAACGCAAGATATAAATAAACTCTATTCACCTTTCTCTTGGACTATGAAAAGTCAAATATTTTAGACTGGGACTGTCTAAAAGTCTGTGGATTAGCTAGCATCGTAATAAGTAATTACAATGCTCTAGTATCTACACAGAGTAGAGTTTCTGAACTTTTCAACAATTTTGTCACAGACGGGCCGAGGCGTACGCGTACAACACAGATTTGGAGCTACAACGCATTCGCGTGGCCAACTTGAGGGCGCTGCATGGCGGTACCATGAAACAGAAAATCCTGGTCAAGAAAATGGGCCATCAGTTTGCCAAGGTAATTTTAAAAAATATATAAGGCGAGCCCCCTCGTCCAGCTGTGGAGGAGGCTGTTAATAATGACGAGGATGACGATGATGACAATAAGGACGATAATGACGATAATGGCGATAATGACGATGATGATGTTGATGATGATGGTGATAAATATAATAAAGACGCGCCGATATTTGAGACTTGATATTTGAAAAAAATATTTTAATTTTAGTTCCTCCGTTTATCGAGGAGTTTATAGGCTTTATACCACCATGAATGACGTGTACGCGAGCTATGCGAGTGAAATCGTGCGGCGCTGCTTATATTATGTGGAAAACATGTGATTGTACAGTTGGTCCTTAGTTTTGCTGTCATGAGGAAATATACTTAGGGGTAGTGGTCAGGCTGCATACATGCATGCATGTAGCTGAATTTGACCGACAAGACAGGGGATTAATCTCGCTTAAACGATACAAGCGTAAAGTGCCAGCTGGTCAGTGGAGGGGGAGGAGGAAGCAGGGCAACTTGCAGTACAGCTGTCACTTCACGTCGGTATCGTGAGAGATACCTTCCTGGACGCGCCATCCCAATTCATTCTTAACGGCTGTACCAGTCTTTAATAACAAATGCTCCGTCGAACCTCTTACAGGCGAAACCGTGGAGTACCTATTGCTAGAGAACAATATATTTTTTTTGCAGTCCAAGCGTGGAACCAAAGGCATGACTCCCGAGGTGGCACAGGAGTTGGCAAAGCAGGCAATGGCAGAGGCATTGTCCAACCAGGGGGATGCTCTCATGAACCTGGGACAGGCTCGAATCAAGATGGACAAAGCGACCATTTTACCCTCTCCGCCGGTTAAGCTATTGGAAGATGTAAGTGCTAGTTGTAAGTCAGCATAGTGGAAAGCGAGATATGATCACAATATGTATTTGAATGGTACGTATCCTAAAAATGGGCCACGGCCAAAAGGCAACAATAGAGGACCGAACCACCGTATTTGGCTAGATTGTCCCAATTTATCAAAAGACAGTGGCGGAAAACTAGAAACAGAGAATTGAGTGGAAGAATATGTTGAGGTCTATGACTAGGGACATCCTGATCAACAAGTTGGCTGCTAAGGATAAAAACATAATATTATAATGAAGACGTCTTGTCTTTCTGTCGTGATAGCGTGTGATGCCGATTGATAATAAATAGCAGGGAGTTGGGTACAGTGAAACGCTTGTTGGCTATGTGCCAATTGTTTTTTTCAACTTTTATCTACCACTTATATTATCATTCACCCTAAAATCCATAACATCAGTTCCACATCTTACATCCAATGAGCTTACATAGTAATGTTTTTTTATTATTGAATAAAGGCTGTATTATTATCATAGTGGCAAGCATTTCCAGTATCGAACTGTAAGGATCACAAAGTATTGGAATATTTTAATCTTATATATAAATTTCTGGTATCACAATGCTAGTTACCATGCTCCTCCTATACGGCTTTACCGATTCTCATGCAATTGTGTGTGCAAATCACTTATCAGGTAGGTCTGAGAATCGGCCAAGGTCTATTTTTCATATCTGGATCGAAACTTACGCGGGTGAAACCACGGGGCGCAGCTAGTTTCGTATACCAGTCCAGAATCATGTAGATGGCAGTATCAGCCGCGTGGCCCAATGTCCGGTACCTGATCGGAGTCGGTTCTGAATGATCTCTCTGGTTGTGACTGACTGTCATCCCATCGGAATAGATAAAAGAGGGAACCGAGTGTGGTTCCCTCACTCCCGTCTGCGCATAGTACAATGTGTTATATATACTGGGTGTTCCAGACCACCCGTCCAGGCTAGTCTTCGTGGAGAGTTTTGAAAAAAAATGAAATAAGAAACACGTATTCAATATTTTTCGAAACTCTATCCAACAATACAAAAAACACCCCCTCCCTCCTTTTAGGAGTGGGGCCCTTTTTTGTCATTTTTTGTTTTTTGTCGATTGCAGTGCATATGGCAGTAGTCTTTATTTCTGATAAATCCAAATCTGCGAAAAAAATTAGGGGTTTCCATTTGATTTTTTTAAATAGCACCCCCTACCCCTAACAGGGGGTAGGAGGGAGGGGGTGTTTTTGTATCGTTGGATAGAGTTTCGAAAAATATTGAATCCGTGTTTTTTTTTTGTTTCAATTTTTTTTTCAAAACTCTCCACGACAACTAACCTGAAGGGGTGGTCTGGAAAACCCAGTATATACTGTAAGCACTATGTGCATAGTTGATATGAAACTATCTAGACCAATATCGAGGTCATGGTCATCGAGACCATTGGAATCGGTGGAAGATTTAAATTTTTTATTATGTGCTCACAGGCGGTCGAGACAGCTATATACATCTTCACGAAAAAGCGTCTATACAGCGGGCTAATTAACATCGAGAAAATAATCCGCTTTAGAGCATCACTAGATTTTTTCAGCAGGAAATCTCACTCGTTTGATAAAAAAAGGTATCAGAGTGTCCTATAGTCAATATTTTTTCTCATGTACTGGGTTGTTTATTGGAGACCGGCCAAATTTTCAGATTTGGTTCAGAATCGATAAAACGTTTAATTTATGAAATCAAAAATAACAAATAAAATATGTTTGTCCGATTCAAAAAAACATAACGCGTGGATAACGATTATTAATTTATTATTGCGCACCGCAAGTGGCGATGGTGATCTTTATACCTTAGGATCAATTCACACCAAAAGCGCGGCGAAGGGCAGCGAAGCGGAGCGCAGTTTGTGTCATATGAATTTCAACTTTATAATAATTGCTATAATACTTATTATCGCATGAGAAACTCGAACGAGACGCGCGGATTCCCGCGAAGTCGCTGGAATGCGCGAGAAGTCGCTGGAATGCTCCAGAACTACCAGAAGTCGCGAGAATTCAATTCTTCTAGAAGTATGAATTGAAAATTTTAATCTGTTGTTTTTATTAAAATTAATTATTGACCATAAATCAATTGACATGAGTACGCAAATCTGTTAATAATAATAGTTATATTAAAATGAATGTGAAATTCCGTATTTATGCAAGTACAATGATTAGCTGTTTAAGGTCGGTATACTCTTCGTGTACGAACAATTCATTTAAAGTTTTCTCACCATTTCAAATTGATGATTATTTAACAAAATATTAAAATTAAACGATGATATTTAAAAACATACCCTAGGGTTGACTTTTAGTACCGAATTTTAAAATTTGTCTAGTGACCAAAGAATAACCCTGTATATTTCCAAAACTAATCTTTCGAGTAAGTCTATAAAGGGAGCGTTTAAGTATTACGTAACGCCATTTTTTGTTCAAACAACGTGTTTGTTGACAACAACGTCAGCAAGCGGAATCTTTACATGATTACCAACGCACATAATCATCCGCATCGGGGCTATCCCAGGGGTTCCCATAGTGTGCGCCGCGGCACCCTGGCGCGCCGTAGAAAATAGAGAGGGGCGCCGTGAGTCGATCCACATTTATTCGCGAGTATCTTTTTAGGGGTTCAAATCGGTACAGAAAGCCTCGTACAACATTTCGACCAAAATAACACATACGAGATTTAGGATAGGGCGCCGTGACAAAATACTAAACTTGACACTGCGCCGCGAGCTAAAAAAGATTTTGAACCCCTGGGCCATACTGATGCCTGTTATCCTTCCCTCCAATGCCACTGGCGTTTTCTTTTAGTGTAAGTGGACAAACGAGCAGTGGGAGCCGTTTTGTGACTACCGGCACCCATAGACATCCGCTTATAAGTCATACAGATGCGCTGCCCTCCTTTCCATAAAAAAACCTTACTAACCTTGATTGGCTTGCAGCAAGACGAGATATGCGACGCGTAACAAGGTAGAATCCAAACACGGCAGCCCAAAGGAAAACCAAAAAATAGACTTCGGAGAAGTGGAACTCCATACGCCAGCAGAGGACGTTTTCGAAAATGAACTGAAGTCCATTAAGGGCCGTAAACCCACCCCGGTGGTATGTTCACTGCTTCCTATTAATATTATAAATGCGAAAGTTTGTATGTTTGTTTGTTACCCCTTCACGCAAAAACTGCTGAACCGATTTTCATGAAATTTGACACACATATAGAGGGTAGCTTAGATTAACACATAGGATAGTTTTTATCCCGAAAAAATGTTCCTACGGGATGCCGTGGGATGATTTTCCATGGGACCGAAATTTACGCGGGTGAAACCGCAGGGCGCAGCTAGTAATGTATGTCTTAAAAGAGGTAGTGTCACGCTGTATGCATGCATGCAACCAAATTGGGCCTTGACCGGGGAGGTACCTCTCGCTTACACGAGGCCGGTCTAAAGTGACGGCTGTGTGTCGTATTTCGTTCGATGTTTAAGTAGCCGGTGGCCCATGGAGGTGGGAAGAGGAAGGAGGCGTAGCGTGCTTCTAGCGTAACGATGTGACGTTGTAAAAATAGATAGTTATCAAAAATAGTTTTCATAACGTAATCGGCAAACACGAAACGGATTTGTTTCGTTATTTCAAATATCCTTATGGATATATCCATAAGAATATATCTTTATGGATATATCCATAAGAATATATCCTTATGGATATATGGAATAACGAAACAAAACGACACATCATTACACCGGACCGTGGGTGAGGCCCAGTGGATGTGTGTGAGACTCCCGGATAAACCGAATACCCACTGAAACCCCGCGGGTGCCATCGGCCGCCTATACTAAGGTGCCCCGGATCTGTCAGCAACAGGCTACAAGCGGGTAGAACAACTAGATGTAAGATATTATTTAAAACAATTTTCTAGCCTTCCAAATCGGAACTGGTGGAGGTGACATTCCAAGATCGTCTAGAGGACCTGCCGGAGCCAACGACGCAAGCATCCTATCTACCAGAGAGAGACAAGCTGATTGATGTATTGTCATTGTTTTTTTTTTTGGAATTATACTCTTTTACGTGACGCCGCGCCGACCGCGCTGGTGCAGTGGTACAGGGCTCGGATAAGCTGAGCATGTTGCGCCACGGGTCGCGGGTTCGAATCCCGCCTAGGTCATGGATGTTTATCTATGTATTTCTATAATAAAAACCTTAAGTATATAAAACTTCTTCCCCCTTATTAATAAACATAGAATATCTTTAACCAAGTAATAACCTAATAATAAACTGACATCTGTCAAATTCCATATTAAAAAACGCATATAAAGTATGGAATTTGACAGATGTCAGTTTATTACTAGGTTATTACTTGGATAAAGTCATTCTATGTTTATTAATAAGGGGGCTTATGTTTATAAAACATATCCTACCAGTCCTACTAATATTATAAATGCGAAAGTTTGTATGTTTGTTTGTTTGTGAAGGCGTATCACGTAAAAACTGCTGAACCGATTTTCATGAAATTTGGCACACACAGAACGTGTAACTTGGATTAACATATAGGATAGTTTTTATCCCGAAAAAATGTTCCAATGGGATGCCGTGAGATGATTTTTTTATTTTCCACGGGATCGAAATTTACGCGGATGAAACCGCGGGGCGCAGCTAGTTGAATATATTTCTGTGTTCTAGTACCCGTTACAGCCCTCACGGTACTTAGCTCTGGGCTAGACTAACGTAGTGTAATAAGTCCACAGATATTATTATTATTATTTAAGTCCGCTTGACTTGGAGAGAAAGCTGATGAATTAGTGACGAGACTGATACGAAAAGTGTGATCGGGTGAGGCGAACGGAAGTTGAGAAAGAGATATAAGTTAGTGAAGAGTCAGTTACATTTCTTATATTTCTGTACGAGCAAGATAGAACTGTCCGCTCGAACATTTTCTTTCTTACTGCCTCTCATAGCCAAGTTGTATCGTGTATGAAGTTTTACTTCAGTTGCGTGGTCTAAAGCACACACATTTTCTACATCGCGGTTTCACCCGTACAACCAACGTTCTCCGTTTCTTTCATCACAGCGTACGGGCAAACGGACTAGCGTGTCAGGTGTTATCAAGTGATCACCAATGTCCACAGACATAATATGTGGGCTGTGCGTTGATAGATCACTATGTCAGACGGTTAGTCACCTTTTCAGCTTGATATATTCAGAATAGACCGCACTACCACGATTTTTTCAAACCGGACTAAATAGTTCCTTAGATACGTGACATTACCAACTATTAAAAATATAAAATCTATTTTTTTTACAGTATAAGGGGGCAAACGAACAATATGGGCCACCGGCTACTTACACACCGCACGAAACACGACACAGCTGTCACTTTACGCCGGTCTCGTGTAAGCGAGAGGTACCTCCCCGTTCTTGCAGGCCCAAATCGGCTACAAGGATGTATGCAGCGTGGCCCCTTGCTAAGCCTCCATATTATTCCATCTATGTATATTCCATACACTTCGAAGCAGGTGAAAACCATCGTAAAAACTATGTGAATACGAAATTAATGGCATTACGATATACGAGAGTCATAGGCGGGTGTTTAATAAACCAAATGTGTTTCACGGTTCACTGGAAAATGGAGTCACATTCTTGGTGATACGGTCAATAGTCGCTCGACAGTCGCGAAATTAATTACGGGAAGGGGAGAGCAAAAAATAGGCTTCTCTCCAAGGCTTTTTGCATTTTCCATCAGATTATAGAACGGAAACAAACACGAAACATTGCAAGTGAAATAAGCGCCTATAGGTTAGGATTGAAGTTAAATTATAAAGAGTTTTTATGGTGGACGATAATGTATCCGTTTTTTTTTACTTCTTTAGTAAGCTCATGAATGAGTGACGAGAGAGTTACGAAAAGTGTGATCGGGCGAGGCGAACGGAATTTAACAGTGAGATGTAAGTTAGTGAGTACAGATAGAGAGAGTTACGTTTCCTATGTTATTGTAGGAGCAAGAATGAGCAGTGAGCGCGCACATTTTCTTTCTCTATCGCTCACGTAGCCAGTTATATTTCGTGTGTGAAGTTTTACATCAGTCGTGTGGTCTCACACACATATTTTTTTTATCTCCGCAGATGATCCAACACGCGTCGAAGCTGTTGCTCCGCATGGTCACGAGCCGCGTCAAGTACGGGATGGACCTTGTCACACAGTCGGTGACGCTGCCGCGGTTGAGACACCCACGTATGTACCACTTTGAAGTTGGGTTACGGACATTTTTAATTCGGTTATTCTTACTAATATTACTGGCCAAAAAACTCAGCTTATGGCTCTCGAGATCAAAAAGCCGGTACAAGGTTCTGGATACTATGTTCGTGTAGTTTTCCCTTACTGTACATTAATCATAAATGCCGTTAGTAAGTAGTACAACATAATTTTTAAAGTTACCAATTTTTTTTTAATTTATTATTACCATTTTATTTTAATATTAAATAACAAATCTAGACATATTTAAATTACTATGCTAAAGCCTAATCCCAAAGGTCTTATAGTTTTTCCGTAACGTGTACCACAAAAATGTACAGGCAGTGGGATAAAAGAGATTGTCAGTTTGTTTGTTACGCTTTGACACCAAAACTACACAACCGATCATCACGATACTGTGTACACATATTCTTAGATGTTAGAAAGAAAATAGATGGAATAATATAGAATAATATAGAATGCATAGAATGTTTACATTTAAAATAAAAATACGACGCGAGCGAAGCCTCAGGTAAATGCTAGTAATTTATAAATTTACTAGCTGCGCCCCGCGGTTTCACCCGCGTAACTTTCGATCCCGTGGGAATATCGGGATGAAAAATAGATGTTGGCCGATTCTCAGACCTACTCAATATGCTCACAAAATTTCATGAGAATCGGTCAAGCCGTTTCGGAGGAGTATGGCAACGAAAACTGTGACACGAGAATTTTATATATTAGATTAGATTCATTGTCCTTAAGCAATAAAAGGCTGTCTTCTTCGGTGCATTGTAACTCGATTTTCCCTCCCAAGACACGGGTATTGGTAGGACTAATATTGCTGCTTTTGAACACACTTCGTCAGTTGGACGTAAGTGATTTCGCATTTTTAAGATCCACCACCAACCATACTCCTACCCACCTAAGTAGTGCCGCTGGAATAGCTGGAGCTGTAGCTCCAAAGCCGAATTCTCGCTTCTAACAGCGCGTTCACAACCACAGCGGTGCGAATTGCGGCGCGGTGAGCGGATCGTCTGTCTCTCTCTCACTCGCGCGTCGAGTATCGAGTGAAAGAGAGACAGACGATCCGCTCACCGCGCCGGTCTCTCTCTCACTCGTGCGTCGAGTATCGAGTGAAAGAGAGACAGACGATCCGCTCACCGCGACGCAATTCGCACCGCTGTGGTCATGAACGCGCTGTAACATGTCTCCCCAAAGTAACCTCACTCTGCGGCAATTTTTTTTGCGTTTTGCAAGAACTAGTGACATGAAACGCGTTGTCGCGACAGCCAAAATATGTGAAGATATCTATGGGCGTTAGTTATCTTCTAAAGGCTCCGCCTGAAGGTTAAACAGTAATCACATAAAAGAAGTTATAATATTTGAGGACTCAATCAAAAGTAGATAGGTACTCGTACCTACTGAAAATTACACTTATTCAAATACAATGAAATGAACATGTTTTTGTTCAAAATAGGATTATAAATATTACTTTTTAAATGTCAAAAATTACATCTACCACCGGTTCAACCCTAGTCCTGACCCGAGATGCACCGGCGAAACAAACTCAGTGGACCTCATGAATTGAATAATTATTTATCTAAATGGCAAAATACAACTTGGCAATAAAGAATGTGGAACAAATGAGGGCGCTTATTTATTATCAATGGTCGAAATACTATAAATAAAAAATAGTATTCGCTACGTGCGAAGTGGGTGATGGGGGCCGTCAAAACGACCGCAGCGCGCGATGTGGCGAAACGGGGAACTTTCGACGGACGCATTGTGAACTGTCGCTATTGTGTATATTTACATTCATTACTCTTTTGAACAAAAATAAGTATGGGTCACGATACCTGTTGCGTCGTAAAGTGTAAAAATAATGGCAAAAATAGTAACTGTATTTTCTACAAATTTCCACAAGTTCATTGTAAACAAGAACAACGGAAAAAATAGATAATTGTCGTCAAGAGGCAAAAGTAAGTAAACTAACCTATAAACAAATTTACTTGGTGTATATTTTTAAATATAAGAGCTCGTAAGATAGTATTTAATTATTTATTAACCCTATTTCAGTACCGATGGTTCACCGTGGCATCCAAAGCCACATGACAAGATTTGTAGTGCTCACTTTATTGGAGGCAAGAAGGCTGAGGAGCAGGCTAGTCCAAGTTATGTTCCGACAATATTTCCTATTGTTTATAAGTCGACAAGGGTTAATGAAGATGCAGCTACATTGAGATACGAACGATTAATGAAACGCAGGAATAAAGAAAAAGTAAATACAGCGACTGTGTTTCACATTGGCAATACAAGAAAAATTTCTTTAATGAAAAATAGTGAAATTTCAAAAGCGGATAAAGAATGCCAAGTTTATATATTTTTAACAGCTGAAAATCCTGGTCAGACCTTTGTGTGTAATAGATTTGTATTCTATGGTAAACAAACATGTGAAGCTGAAGTTCAAACAGAAATAGCAAGTTATTCAAAAATTATCAAGGATAACAAAAAAACTAAAGACCAAGGATGTAATACGGTTCAGCTAAAACCAATTTTTTTGCTTTTATTGCAGTGTGAGGCCGGAAAATTATGTCGTGTGTGACAGCTTGAAACCCTGTTTTTATTATTAGTAGGCTAATTTTGAACGGAAAATAAAAATATTCTGATTATTAATAATCATAAATAAATGTATTTTAAATTATAATCCAAGATTACGATAAATTATTTAAATTATTTTGTTTGTTTACTTCTGATACCTACTGATAGCTATTGTCAAAGTCCGTCTTAGTTACAACCGCTAGTTGCCGCTGTCGTCGTGCACAGAGCGAATATAGACCGATACCTTATTCATACATTATTCATTTTAATCAGCTAACATAAGCTATGATCGTTGAGAACTTATCGAATCTATGAGTCACTTGTATAGCTTTGTACCAACTTGTAGAGCACTGTAAAATTGTAAATGTATAAATGTACTAGCAATTTACTAGTACGTTAGTGCTGACATAATTATTTTTTTTTTGTACTCGGTGTCATGCCAAGGTGTACATTCTTCTAACACAATGTATATTTAGTCTGGCCATAAATACTGTTACAATCAAAAATAAAAAAAAAACATTTTAAATTTGGAATCTGTCATTTTTATACGATTTTCATGTGTTATCTCATTTTGGCGCTAATGCATTGTACAATATTTTACGATATTAAAATGGAGTGGGGTGATAAAGAGAACAGAATCGCTGTAATTGCATTACACAAAGTAGGTATGGAGCCAAATGCAATTTTTGAAACTCTCCATACACTTGGTATTAGTCAAATGTTTGTGTACAGGGCTATTAATAGGTAGAAAGAAAGAAAAACGTTTATTTGATTACACATATACAAGACATTAATATAAATCACAAAATATATATTACACACAAAAAAGTATTGTACAAAATTTTTTACACACAAAATAGCAAAAAAATATTTGTTATTAGAGTGCCTCTTGAGTGCATCAAATACAATATGACTTTCTCTACAATGAGACTTCCTTTGTCTGTGACAGAGAAAGATCTGGCCGTCCACGAAGTGTTCGTACGAAAAAGATGGTCAAAGCAGTAAGGGAAAGAATTCGAAGAAATCCTGACCGAAAGCAAAGGATTTTATCTCGGGAAATAAGGAAGCACCTAGAACCATGTCGCGTATTTTAAATATGACTTAGGACTTGCAGCCTATAAGAGACGCACTGGTAATTTCTTAACTGATAAATTAAAGATGAATAGGGTAGTAAAATTGAAACAATTACTGAAGCGGTACGCAAAGGGAAATCACGGAACAATCAAGAAAACGATCGTATTTATGCTCAAAGCTCTAAGGACGTTTCCCAATTAGTCGACAGAATGCAACGAGGGCATTATCCGACTTCAGTGATGGTTTGGTGGGGTGTTAGCTATGAAGGAGTGTCTGAGCCATATTTAGCTGAAAAAGGTATCAAAACATCGGCACAAGTGTATCAACCGTTCTTGAGAAGGTAGTTAAGTCCTTTAAAAACACACTCGGTCCAGTCTTGGTTGGAAGCGAACGTTTCGGACTTCATCAGAGCTGAAGACTGGCCGTCGTCTAGTCCCGATCTTAATCCGCTGGATTATGATTTATGGTTAATTTTAGAGAGTAGGTACAGCTTGCTTTAAACTTGCTTGAAGTCCCTAAAATAATCCATAAGATGGACAGTGAAGAATTTCCCCATGGAAAGAGTGCGTGCTTTTGTTGATAACGGGCTTCAACGTTTAAAAAACTGTATTGCAGCCACGGAATAGATAAAACAAGTTGGAAAGGAAATCATGCTTGAATTGTATGAAAACCAGTGTCGCCGTTTGTCTCCCCATTCTTTATTTTTACTACTAACGCAATACAATACGTACGTGCATTTCGCACATATATGCAGAAATCACTTAGAACTCTAAATTACTATTGGTTCACATACTAGAGCAATTTCTATAAATGACGTGCATTTGACAAATGCTTGACACGCATAAAACACAAACATATACATAACTAGGGTTGCAGTCAACTATTGACATCGATAGAAATCTTTAACACGAGATGAGGGATATAAATGTTAGTAGATAAAAAGGTAACACGGGTAAAAAAAAGATTTAACTGTATATAATTGTATATTATTTATATAAAGTAGGTATATTAAATATTTTAAGTGCTATTTATTCAATAATTTTCCTCGAAATAAAACGTATTTATTAAGTAACTTCCGTTTGCTTTCTTGTAAATTAGATTTTTTTCAAAATAAAGTGCAATTTTACATTCATATATTTTTCTATAATAGCTTTAGTTAAATCTGTTACATGGCTAGCTGTAGGATACAATCCAATCTCATGATAACTAATATTGCTGAACAATTGAGACCCGACAAAATTGCGTAAGATTTTTGATGTCAACATATTTTTGTTAATTTGTCGGAGACTATCAGTGTGAATCTTGATGACTGCTTCTGAAGTTTTGCAAATTTGTATTAAATCTTTTGACCGGTATAATAGTCCACACTTATCTTTTGCTAAAATAAATCTGTGGTCAGTATTTATTTCATTACTTAATAGCGCTCCAATACAAATACTACAATCAATTTTTTTCATCAAAATATGCGCGATGTAACCAGCAATATGGCTAGTTATCTGGTTTCTAAATACTGAAATATTTTGGAAAAATAAATTTATGTCTTCATCTTAATTTGTTTCAGAGATTATTTCATCTTCCACTAAACCATTATAAGTCATTTTATTTATACGTACTATGTGCGAAGATGTGCAATTGAGTATAGAATATATAATATAATATATTGACAATAAAATACTTGGAAATAATAAGGCTCAGATGATGATGGAGTATGTCGTACCTGAATATATATATTCTTCAGAATAGACATATCTTCATTTTTAATACAAAACTTTTCTTGAATACTATGTAAGATAACTATAATTTTATTATTTTTTTTCTTCAGCCTTCTATTTTGTGCCTTAATCTCTCTCTTAATCTGTAACTTTGCCTCTTGATAATGTATTCTTTATTATTAATAATATTTTTAAGTTTCCTTTTTCTAGGTGAATATGAGTTAGAAGTTGATATTAATTATTTCTATAACAAAACAAGATGTTATCACTATACTAAAATTTATTAATTTATAATGTGAATGTTCGATGTAATGGATCCGAGTGTAGGCAAGCCGAAACGCAAAAAAACGATGCGTATCTCGCATGGGTCCAAGCGCGAAATTGCAAAGCAGAAGATGTATTTGAGAAGAAAAGAACATTTAATAAGGCCTCTAAGCTCTGCAAAAAAGTAATACAGAGGTCTCGGATCAACCACATAATGCAAACAGGAAACAGAATTGCTTCTCACCCAACAGGTAGCAAAGCATTTTGGGCTTTAGCCAAGTCGGTTGAAACGAACTTCTCTCGCTCGTCATTTCCGCCATTGCTAAAGCCCGACGGATCCCTGGCCCACACCGCGGAAGAGAAAGCAAACTTATTTGCCTCTATTTTTGCGGAAGCCTCACGTCTAGTCGCTGGCAACACTATACCTCCGACCATAGCACGACACGATACCGTAATGCCAGACATCCACATTCGGCAAACTGAGGTTCGTAAAGCCCTAAAAAATCGACGTGAATAAGGCCAGTGGCCCCGACGGAATACCAGCCATACTACTCAACACGTGTGCGCCTGAGCTTACTCCGATCTTAACACGTCTGTTCCACCTCTCTCTAAAAACAGGTAAAGTGCCGAAATCATGGAAGCATGCCAACGTACAACCAGTGCCAAAAAAAGGAAGTCGTGCTGACCCCAATAACTATAGGCCCATATCGGTGACGTCCATACTCTGTAAGACTATGGAGCGCGTACTGAACTCCAGGCTTCTTGCCTACCTAGAAGCGAATGATCTCCTTAGCGACCAACAATACGGATTTCGCCGAAATCGATCGACAGGAGATCTTCTTGCCTACGCTACGCATACCTGGAGCGAGGCCATAGAAAAACACGGGGAGGCAATTGCTGTATCTTTAGATATCTCGAAGGCATTCGATAGAGTATGGCACGAAGGCCTACTAGGTAAGCTTCCATGTTATGGCCTGCCTACCCAACTCTGTACATGGATATCAGACTTTCTGAGAGAAAGATCTATACGGGTAGTACTTGAAGGTTGCTCGTCAGATTCTATGGCT
>LUGF01038799.1:92819-111361 GCA_001625245.1 Calycopis cecrops | reverse complement strand
TGCAACTACAAAATAACATTTGCAATAAACTATCCGAAGCAGGTAATTGATTCATTGTTATTGGGATGTACATGTTATTGGAATACTTCCATCCTCAATTTTCAATAACTACGTCATTTCCTAGTCATATCTGAATTTGTAGGTACACTCGTTTAAGGTGCTCAAATGCTGCATCAGTTGTTGGAGGCAGTGATGTCAAATTTATATCCGTACAGAAAACTGATTATTATCGAGATATCCATAAAAGGATTTCTGATATAACCGACTTATAAACACTTGCAACAAAATATCATTCGGATTGTTATAATTTACTGAAATGAGCATATATTTTGAGTTTATAAGGCGCTCCGTATAAAATTCATGATTTAAATACATTGAGGTTCAATTCTTTCATAAAAGCAACATCCAAACATACGAGTGTTCCTTTGTTATCACTGCCTCCAACAACTGATGCAGCATTTGAGCACCTTAAACGAGTGTGTGGATGCCGAAAAAGTGGTTTATACTACAGTGTAGCATGTTTACAGTGCAGCGGAAATAGTTGTTACAATACTTCACCAGACTACATATAGATGAAGTAGATGTAGACAACAATATAATTTATTTAACCCACATCGATCATATTAATCCATTCACTGTAACTCTAGTCCGAGGTTTTGCCGTTTTTTATGCTCCAGGCACTCCACTAGTTCCATTTTCAAAATTCGAACTTACTTTTTTATTATATTGTTTGCAAGTGGCCAGTTCTAAAAACTTTTAGAGTGACCTTCGTAGTGCAGCTTTTTGTTAGTGAAAGAATTTGCATGCTTTGGTCAGTATTTGCCAAGATTTACCCCCCGTACAAATAAACTTACTCTTTACTTTATTTAGATAGTATTATAAGATCTATTTCTATGTAATATTATACATTTTGGTATTAAAATAATTATAATTAACTCTAGCAGATAAAGTCATCAAAAATCTCGCAGAAACAAGTTCAGAACCAGTCCGGAACCAGAATCCTGATGGTGCGTAAAACTTATTTTTGTCGTCAAAACATAATACCTATGTATCAGTTTTTGTGTGAAGTCTGGATTTACTGCATATTCTCAATAATTAATTATTATTCTATTCTATTACGAGCAGCTAAAACTCTACATCCGATCCTAGAAGCTAGGTCCAAAGTCCAGGACGTGCCGGGTGGACTTATGCTGCACGGGACGCGGGCGCGACTCTACACGTCTGTGTTGGCAGGCAACAAAACCGGAGACCAGCTACTGGAGTGAGTCAGATTTCAACAGTGTGTGCGTGCACGTATGTGCGTGCATGTAGGCGTGTACTTGTGCGTGCGAGTGAGCGAATGCGTGCACGTGTGCGCTCGAGTGAGAGTATGCGTGCACGTGTACATGTACGTATGCGTGTGAGTGACTTAATGCGTGCACGTGTGAGTTTAAATGCGCGTGCGTATTAAATTAATAACGGTAAAATTAACATTACCAAATTATAACCCTAACCCAAATCGTGCTTTTTAACACAGTTTAAAAAATCTCTAGTGGGAACGAATTCTTAGGGAAGCCTTATGATACATTTTTGCCTATAAATTATATAAGAAAATAAGATCATTTATTTGACGTTTGACGACCAGCTGGCGCAGTGGTAATATGCCCGGGTGAGCGCACCATGTTGCGACGGGCGGGTTCGACTCCCGAAGTTTCTCTATGTATAGTAAAACATTTTAAATATATAAAATTTCTTAAATTTATAAAAAAAATATAAAATATATTTCAACCGATAAATATGAAACATATTAGAACCCGTAACACAAGTCTTTGCGATACTTCCCACGGAACTCGGCTAATGTGGTGTGTAAAATCCACAGATAACAAAATATTATTAATTTAAATGTTAACAGGAATGTACCCATCGATGACGAGGATAACAAAGTGTCTGAAGAAGTCCCGCCAGAGGACGAGGAGCAACACGAGGAACTGCAGATTATTTTGCCGCCAAAATGTGACGAGGCCGTTCCTTAGATTTGGATTGACTGCAACTAATTGAAATTCAAATATCGTTCTTCGTATCGGCCTTATGAAAAACAAAACTGACATGCAACGTGGATTTAGTATATTTTTTAATTTTGATTACCTACGTAATTCTGATATACAAAATACAAAAATAAATATACATGAGTAATGTTATATTCCTGTGTTATTATACCCGATTGCACAAAGCTAAGGTGTTCTATCATTTTAAGAGGTATGTACCTATGTGTAGATGATTGTCTTATAGTCTAGTGGTAAGCACGTTCAGCTACAGAGATACCTGGATTCGAATCCCGAATCGGAACACAGTAATGATGGGATTTTTCTAATAACAATCCGAGGTCAAGAAGTTGGCGGTGTTATAGCCCTGTCTCGAACGAGGTAAGCCGTGGTCCTGCGCGTGATTTCTCTCTATCCGTGTCAACATCCGTCCGACAATATGACAATGAAAAAAATAGAGAGTTCCCTTGTATCTTGTGCACCATAATATGTCCTGCGCATCTGGATGGCCTCGAAATTCGGCTAGGACCTCAACATCATATTGTAGATTCATCTGTCTCCTTCATTGATTAAAAATATACCCCGATAAACGTTTTATAGTCGTATTTATAAGACACTGTCCAATTAACAATATTTTTTTGACAAAATTATGCTAATAGAACAGAATGGTCGATTTTTTTAATAATAATAAACCAAAAAAAATCCTAAAGCTTACTTTAAGAAGCATTGTTCAATTGGACAGTTATGCAAACTGGAACCAATATACAACTCGAGTGAAAATTTGTTGCACAGCCCGTTTCATGCAGTTTAACCCCAATCCCCAATAGTTGCCATACTAGAAAAAGGTAATATACTGACTAAAAGCAAGAAATATAAAATACCACCTTAAGAACCGACCCTGCTTCCAAACATCATTATAACCAAACAAGAACTACGCTGCAAATTTACAAATGAAGAGCTTTTAGATAGTGATAATATTGGTATCATATACCAGGTTGATAAGAGCGAGAGGCATTAAATGAAACCACATAATATACTATAAGTGCCTACAGTTAATCCGAAACTATTAAAAAAAAAGTTTACGACAAGTGTATGAAAATACTTTTTTCAAACAACTTAAATATCGAAAAATTGTCAACACTTGTACCGGGCAGCTACAGCGAGCACGGGGTGAATGACCCCGACCGGCCATAGTCGGCGATCAGCTGCGATACAGCGTGTACGAAATGAGAAAAAACTTTAAAAAATACCTGTGGGTAAACTATTGCTCCGATTTTTGTGGTGTGGCCTGGTAATGATACACTAAATATGCGGTTTAATTTAATGCCTCTCGCTTGTATAGTATATTTTTAGCGTTTTATTTCGCAAACTATACTTCCAGAATACACTTGAAACCAATATGTGTCACCGTTTTTAGCGTTTATTAGTGTCATAAACAAGGTTATTTTATAATCTCTTTCAACCCGAAGCATGTGAGTTTGGAAAAATCCATAGCCAGCGCCAAATTGAGGTCTAGCGGGGCCCCGGGGCTAGGAACAACCAATTATTTTTTATAATAGTTTATTATAAAAATTCCATTATCTCAAAAGCGGCATCTTGTGGATTGGTTCCGTTTTGCGAAACCACGACCTTAAGGAAAAGATAAGCTAATCTATGTAGATTACAATGCAGCAATTACGCTAAATATCTAACGTTAAGAGTTTGAAAGAATACAAGTCTAAATATGCCTACAGGCCATGTTTAAAGAATTTACTCCTAACCGTTCCAAAGCTGTACCTCTTAAGGGCGTCACACACTAAGCAGATACGATAAGATTTTATCTGCGTATAAAATCGTCCTTCAATATATTACGTCGGTGCTGAATGATGCTTGACGGTAAAATATATCTGATCTGCGGTGCTCTCTAAGTTTATTATAGAACGTGATATGGACAGATATCTGCGCAGATATACAGATATATTATAGATATATAGATATATTATCTGCGTAGTCTGTGACGCCCTTTACTGACGGCTAACAGATAATTAGAATCAAATAGCAGTTAGAAAGTTTACGAAAAGCAAGTAGGTATACACAAATAAAACTTAAGTGTTCTACATTTCTTCTGGTTTCCATCATCAGATCATGATTTGGAGACAATAGGACCGCCTCGGAAATACCCTTTCACATTCAAAAACTATTTTGAAATCGGTCCTCAAATGACGACGTAATCTCGTAACATACGTACATACATAAACATACAGTCGAATTCCTCCTCCATCTTTGAAGTCGGTTAAAAATATATTATTGCATGCGGCCAGGTTTTTTAAATTTCATTTTTCAGAGAACATGGGTAACCATTGATAAAAATAAAACGAAATTAAATACATATCAATTTTTTCTAGCCGACTGTACAACAAAGTACATAGAGATTATAAATAATAAATCCATATCAAATAAATTTTGTGTATTATAATATAACTGAAAAAATACAAAAACACAAGTTCTACATAATTTTGAGTACATTTTAAGGTGGGAAATCAGAAGCTGTTTCCAAAGGAGGTCACATGTGATTTATTTACTCTGACCCACTGCAGATAACATCAATTAATTTTGCTATTTATTATTTTACACTCTCTCTGGTTCAAAACATCTCTCTATCTATGGTGCAGCCGTAATGTATTGTGCCCCGAAACAAGGAAATACGACACAAAACAAGATAGACTGATGTTACACAGAAATACATAATAATCGTGATATTTTATTAGTGGTAACACCAATATTGTGACCTCCTAGATGAATCATCTTTAACCAGATGGTGGTCCCCATATTAATTAAGACAGAAATCTGTAAAACCCACAGGCGTTTTACACTATAAAAAAGGAGCAAGGGCTATTGACATATCTCAAGCCTGCTAGATTTTACAGATTGGACTCATTTTCCACATTACATCAGAAGCTTAAGCGAAGCATTACAAACTCGAAAAGGAATAAAACTTATCGACATCTCTGCTGGTTTACCGATTGCACATTCATAAAGATCGAACTTAGAATACAACATACCTAATTGACAAAATTATTTTATTGTAATCAAAGTTAATTTACTTTAATGATTTTTTCATCACCAATCCATACAGGGTCGTATTTTGAAATTGTAAAGCAACAAAAAACAGTGGAGACCTATAATTCGTTTCTAAATAATTCATTATAAAAGGCTTCCAGACTTCACTGGAATTTTAGAAATAAATTATACGACCTCCTTGTTGTGAAGAAAAGCTTGCTAAATACGGCCCTGGCGTCTATCTACATAGGCCTCCAAGTGGAATATCACAAAATAAAATATTATATATTTATACAAATGTGCTTAATGAATTAGACAAACTGTAAACCGCTAACAATAATCTCACAAATCATATGCCCCAGTAATATATTCGCTACATCCAACTATCGGGTATCATATACCTAACTCTTGATTTATATCGTGAGGTAACATCATGGAATAATATATCGTTGCTTTTTGAAAGCCATTTTATTTATAAGCTTACTTTTATATTCCAAATGTAAAACTCCTAGAGATGTAAAGTGCTATCAAAGTAACTATAAATCATTAAAATCAACGTGGACTGGAGTAGAGTACGCGCCAAATTATCAAACTTTATATAATTCTTAAAAACATAACGGGCAAAAAAAAACATATGAAATTAATACTGCAATCTTTGACGCGGACTGTACCAATGATGAGTGAAATACTGCGTTTACTCTGGCCTTCACAATCGCCGGATGTCACTATAGATAAAGGTTCAATTCAGTTATTACCAGCTCGTTACATCTAAATGAAATAGTGCCTTAAAGACCCCCGGCTCTATTTATAGTTCGTTTACAATTTTCTTTCTAACTAGATACAGAAAAACTTACTATCACTATCTACTTTATAACATACCAATCAAGCTAATTTACATTTACGCTGGCGTGCTCCTTATTGCTTCATAAATATATTAAAACTTCCATCCTCACTTCTAACTACAATGTTCAAACTATAGTTACTATACAAAAACATGGAGGTAAATATTTAAAAAAAATCATTTACTCTATGTAATCATATTCACTTTTCTTTTAAATAAAATAAAAAAATAATCAAAATATACGATACAACAAAGCTCTATTTGTTTTTTTAAATAATGGAATAATTGATTGTTTTAAATTTGTGTGACAGTTCACTTATCGTCCCTGCGCGGTGCGCGGCCGGTCACCATCCACGTACAGATCCGGCACAAACGCTTACTTAAATTAAATGGCATCGAAGTCCTCACCTGAAAAATAATAATACACGTATTAATAATCATGTTGAGCATAGTTCGGGTGTTCTTGGCACTTATTCTGTTTAGGCCTAGAGCCGATTTCACAGTTCTATATCAGTATTTGCTATATAATAGCTTATAATAGCTTTTTCCGTTTCGTAACTCAACATTCTCAGAACTCGACATAGGCCACGCCCATTGTCGTGATGTCAGAACCTAGTTAGAATCACAGTGCACAGTTGTTTATGCCGCCTCCTCTCTGTATTTGCTCTGTGTATCAGTGTCAAGCAGTTGTTCGATATTTATTGACATACAAGTTCAAAATAGGTTTGTCGGATAAAAAAATTAAACCAAAAATTCTCTCAGTCTTGAGCTTTCTGTTAGTGACACTAATTTTCAATATAGTAAAAGTTTTTCCAAACATAATAAAAAATAATACAGAGGTACTGTATAATAACACACTTATATTATAAGTATAGATAAATCGAAATACATTCGGCGATTAGGGTTACCTCTACCTCTGTACAGCCCGTCGCCGGAGATCGCGCACGCCGGCTGCACGTACCAGTTGCGGTCGCGGATGTATAAGTAACGCATATTACCGTGTGTGTTGTGTCGGGGGCGGGGCGCGGGGCGCCTACTCCGCCGCTCATAACTTGTGGTTGGTGGTGAGCCACGTGAGCCCCTCGTACAGCCCGTCGCCGGAGGTCGCGCACGACGGCTGCACGTACCAGTTGCGGTCGCGGATGCGCGTCAGGCCCAGCTTCTCCTGTATTTCGTGGGGTTTCATCGCTGGAAGACGATTTGTTAATTGATTAAAGTATATAAAATTGTTAAAATAATATTAATTGTCTGTGTAAAATATATAAACTATTTGGGTCTATTTCCTACATCGTATGTAGATACTTTGCCTCTGTTTTGTCATTCTATGTATGTATTGCCAAAGTAATTTTACCTTAATAGTGATTTTAATTCTAACAAAAATAGCAAGAAAGCAAAAGGCAAGTATAATAACAAAATCTTTTATGTTTTCTTTGCAGGGCCGGATTTTAAGAAAGAGAGGCGAGCCAAAAATATATAATATATATAGCAATATTAAAAAATGCAATAATTTGAAATGTGACCGGCTTAGCATAACGCTTTACCACGCTTACACCACTTGAGGACCTTGCGTGAGCGCGGATCACACATAAACTCTAATTTCGCCCGTCACACCTGACAAACACATTTTCAATACATATTAGTTTATTAAACAATAGCGTACCAAATAGAAAATAAATCGGTCAGGGAGCTTTTAGTATCAACTTGTTATAAATTATAAAGCGTTTAGTGAACTTTTCGACAGCTTTTGTACCTCGCAGCCGTTGTACGGAATTGGATATCGACCTTACGATGTTACGATAGCGTGAATATTTAAAATGTGGGGTGAACACACGAAGTGGGTCGGATATAGAGACACAACTTGTAAGGCATACGTAAATTTAGGATAATTTGTTATGCATCGTCTGTTAGATTTCTTGGTATAACTTATTTAAATAAGACTCTTTTAAGGCAGTTATAATTAAATAATTCTTGGAGAATACAAAACGTAATGTAATATTAATTGTCTTGATAATGAGATTAAGGAAAAAGTTCAAAAGAAATTGTGGAAACGTGCTCGTCCAATTTATTCCAATGTTTTTTTGATTAATATTTTCCTTTATATTAAAAAAATATTTTACTATTGCGTAAATAGGTATTACGTGAGCGACATGTACCACCGTCTGCAGTGCAGCTCGTAGCAGGTACTCCTTACTGTACCCACCACATAAAGACAAAAAACATTTTATTATAGTATAAGGGGCAAATTGTACAGTGTTGGTGGATACAGCGCCATGCGATGCACTCAAATATTACTGAGTGGATTGTTATGGTATAGGGGGGGCAAACAATCAGGCGGAGCAATGTTCATGACTACCGCCTCCCATAGACATCCGCATAGAGTTTATACAGATGCGTTGCCCTCCTTCCTGCTCTTACCTCCATCGACCAAAGGCTACATACACACCGCACGAGACAGCACAACTATCACTTTACTCCGCTATCGTATGTGCGAGTCACCCCCGGTCGTGATGGCCCAGACCCCAGCTCATCACACCCATTTACCGTCAAGCAAGTCCTGTTTGTTGACAAGTATGATGGCGTCTCTTACCATCAAGCAAGTCCTGTTTGTTGACAAGTATGATGACGTCTCTTACCATCAGGCAAGTCCTGTCTGTTGACAAGTATGATGGCGTCTCTTACCATCAGGTAAGTCCTGTTTGTTGGCAAATACGAGTATAATGGCGTCTCTTACCATCAGGCAAGTCCTGTTTGTTGGAAAATACGAGTATAACGGCGTCTCTTATCATCAGGCAAGTCCTGTTTGTTGGAAAATACGAGTATAACGGCGTCTCTTACCATCAGGCAAGTCCTGTTTGTTGGCAAATATGAGTATAATGGCGTCCCTCATCTCTCTGTCGTTGATGATCCTGTGCAGCTCCTGGCGAGCCTCGTCGATGCGGTCCCGGTCGGCGCAGTCCACCACGAAGATCAGCCCCTGGGTCCCTGGAACCAGCGACGAGACATTGTGTTACATAACGCAAAAGTATTATAAGATTTCGATGAAATTTCGAACAGGTATAGATTACAAAATTAGAGTTCTATATGTATATATCCGTAGTAGTAGCCCCGTCTTCCAACTGAGGATGATAATAATAGATTACACTATGGCATAACAATATTTGTCTTGGGTCTTTCCTTGGGAAAAAAATTACGCAAGTGCAACCGCGGTGCACAGTATGCACATACATAAAGACGTAATATACATTAGTCAACACTAAATTTGCAATTTCTAACAACTCCGATATGTATTATCATAAACCAAACAATATTTTAGTAATAAATTTATAGATAGACAATCTACGAAGGGGAGAGTTACCCCATCGGTAACACAATACGACGCCTAGCAATCATTCGGACTATCGTAATATTTGCCTAAATGCGTCAGGAAAATTACTTGGAAAAGCGAACGTGCAATTTCACAATAGACTAATAAATCGTGGTATTTTCACGCGCTGTGCAAAGTAACAATTAAACTCATAAGTTATGAGTTATTCATGTTGATGTTATGTAAAGTTATCAAACCAGATTTTCTATGAGATTTTATGGATATTTATTTATTATTTATATTTGAAGATAAATCTTAAACTAATAATAATAAATCAAACGACGTATGCCGAGTGACATCCTTTTCAGTGCTCCTCACATTGCATCACTGTGCATGAATATGCAAAAAAATATACTTAAATTGTTTTTAATCTTATTTTTTAGCTATTTTCCTATTCTTTTTTTTGTGTCTCATGTACCTATTGTTTATTTATGTTTTATCAGTATGTGGAGCATTGAATAAACTTGTTTCTATTCTATTCTATTCTAAATAGTTTATTTATTAATGCAAGCAATTTGTCTTAAACTACAGTGTCGTTACAATGAGCTGACAAAAACTTCTATACATAATATAATAAAACAGTAAAATCCGTGTGTCTGTACATTAAATATATTTATGAAAAACTAATTGGGAGCGGTGTTAAAATAGTATCAGAACACTATTCAATGTTTTTTAATTTGTTCATCTGTCTGTTTGTCTGTTTGTCCGGGCTAATATCTTCGAAACTACAGGATGGATTCGACTGAGACTTTTTGTGGTGTATGGTGTGGTATGTATAGATACTAAGCCTGGTCAACATAAGAACACTTTTTACTGCGGGAAAATCGCTCATTTCTACGAGAAATTCAGTAATTACACTTTACCCGATGGATTTAAAAAAATGAAATAATTATAATACTAATAAATATATAAAATACGTTACGCAAACGAAGTTGCGGGCACCACTTAAAATAGACAAGGTATTTTAACTCAGATAAAATTTTTATTCATAAATGTAAAATAAGTCAAACGAAATAAAGAGTACAATACCTATTAATAATAATAAAGAATTTTCTATTCCATTCTATTCTATTCTATTATTATTGAAATTAACTGAACTGAGAATTCTCCAGCGAAACTTTCGCCTTTTCTAAATGATTTTTTAATGTCAAATAGATGATAGTCGTTTACGGATAATATTTTTTTATATCACACAAGCTGCGCTCCGCGGTTTCACCCGCGTAAGTTTAGATCCGTGAAATATCGAGATGAAAAATAGATTTTTTCACGCAAAGTTATGAAACTTTGCGTGAAAAAATCAATTTTTAATTTTCAGTTCTAATGATAAAATCGGTCGAGCCGTAGGTATCTGAGTAGTATGGTAACTAAACATTGTGATACGATACGAGAATTGTATATATAGAGATATAGAGATGAACTAATAATATATTCAGCCTGCCAAGAGTGAATCGGACTCGCACACGAAGGAGTGGTGAGGTGAGAATATTATCGCCTCTTTACTCTCCAAATGAGACCACAACCGATTTTGTGTGAATGCTGCTATGTACCTACGTTGTTGCGTAGGAGAACGCTCTTTGCTCATATCTCGACGACCATGTATCAGGAGTACATGGCTATCAGTACATATTATATGATCGATACTGTTAGCAGCGCCAGATAAAATATATTAATAGTGAAAAATTAAAATCCCCTATCGCGGTGATACCAGATTCGCTATCAGTTAAATCCACTGTGAGTGCAGAATTTAATATTCATTTCAGGACAGGTGGACAGTAACAAATACCTATAGGTATCTACTATTCGCGAAAAATACAAATTTTCAAAACAGTACTTTTACCGCACAACACTTTTTTTATAGCATACGAGGCAAACGATTCTCTATATAAAAATATATCTGTATATATAAATATTTAGATGTATTGTCGTTCTTCTCATCTCCCCTTCAATAGGCCACCGGAAACATCAACTTCGTAACGGTATCATAAGTCCGGGTGTGCTGACATAATTCGGTTACAAATTGCAACACAACATGACACATGCTTATAAACTTAGGTACTAGCTGCGCTCCGCGGTTTCACCCGCGTAAGTTTCGATCCCGTGGAAATGTCCAGATGAAAAATACATGTTGGTCGATTGTCAGACCTACCCGATATGCGCACAAAATTTCACAAGAATCGGTCGAGCCGTATCGGAGGAGTATGGCAACTAACATTGTGTCACGAGAATTATATTAGAGGTATGTCAATAACACTACCTGTTTCAGTGTATCCTTGCTTCACTTAATCAGCAATCTTAATTCATTGGAGAGGGAAGTTTCAATTACTTCTATTTGCTAAATACATTGGTTGAGGGGACAAAAACAAAGAATATTCGTGAATCCGTCAGGAGACCTGAGGGTGCGACGGTTTCATTTGTGAAAGCCCCTGTCGATTCTGTAGATAGCGAAGAGGCAGTGGTAGGTATAAGTGGGCTAAGCCCATTCATACACAATTTTAATATATGACATCACTTATACATAAAATGATTATAGAATTCCCACTTGAATTAATTTTACATTTATAGCAACCGGTTTCTATTATTTCATTGTCATCAAAAATATTTAGAGGTACCTACCTTCATTTGTATACCTATTGTATGGCTGGTTGTGTTCTTCTTTTGCAAATAGTTATTATTTATTATAGTTGATAGGTAATAAGACATAGTGTCAGGCATTGCATGCGAATTCTTCCGGCACGACCGGGGAGGTACCACTCGCTCAAATTATGTCGCCGCAGTGACAGCTATACTGTCGCGTTTCGTTCGGTTTGTGAGTTTCCGATGGCCCAATGAAAAGGAGTCGATAATGTGCATTAAAATTATGCGGTCTTTTACTTTACATGGCTTTGACTGCTCGTTTGTCCCTTTAAAGCGATGCGAATATTTAAACTTTTGTTCCACTATTTACTTATTTTGTTACGTTACTTGTTGTCGCGACCGTGATGTCATAATAATAGTAAAAATCTTTATTCGGTTTCTTATTAACTATTTATTAAGCTGTTATTAAGCGGCTCAAACGGAAGATCGGTGCTAACGCCAGTCAGCAAATGCCGAGCTTGAGACCGATTTTGCAAGATCTAAATGTTGCTTTTTTTTACCAAAACTATAGTATACTAGTTGTAACTTTTCTCCCACTAGGGAAATCAGAATCCCCTTACTGGTCGGTAACCTACCCAAGGTGTACTGAATACTGATGCGGCGTAAATGCTTTATATAAAATCTTTTATGTACTTATTTATTTTTTATTTAAAGTATAAAAAAATGTGAGTTTACCTGTATAGTAGTGCCTCCACAGCGGCCGAATTTTGTCCTGCCCCCCCACGTCCCACACGTTGAATTTGACGTTTTTGTACGTGACGGTTTCCACGTTGAAGCCGACCGTAGGTATCGTTGTGACCGACTGTCCTAATTTTAATTTATATAAAATAGCTGGCAGGGGTACGTTAGGAAAATCATTAGGTGTTACAGCAAGCTGTGGAGTGAGAAAGGCTTTGCTAGTCGGCAAAATGCCACGCGCCTAGGGCGCCTCGGCCACAGAACAATGCGCATAAATGGAACATTACATTCATTGGTAAAGCTACGTTGGAAGAGAAGTTTCTCATTCACTTCTTTTAACATTTTTTCATGTGACGCAAATGAATAATTAAATAACCTACTGCTAAGTTAATTATAATCTCATACAGACGTCAACATACATCCAAAGGAAAGAAAAGGTTTTTATCACATCTTTCTGTCATCCACAAACCAGGCAACTAAATATAAAACTATAAATTGCCAAACTTGTGAACAATTTTGCAATGGCCGCTTTGATTCAACATTGTTATTTGTTGTATGGACCTGTTGTTGCAAAAGCAACCATTATTTATTTATTTTAAAATTCGGGTAAAATAACCAGGCAACCACCAGCTTAATACAGAGTATACAATGGTTCACATTTTCACAAATTAAGACGTTGGCCAACGCTAGCCTAATAGTAAAAAAAACTCTTAATAATATTCATAACAAAACATTGCTATACTCGTGAGCCTGTTGAGTTTTAAGAAAGGATACTAGTCTTTCCAGCAGCGTCGAGGCCCAGCATCAGTATCCTCATCTCCTTGTTGCCGAAGATCTTCGACAGAAGCTTCCCCATCGTGCCGAGCTCGCCTCAACCGCACTACTGGAAGTAAACAAAACATTTGTTAATTTGCTATCTAAATGAACTGCGCACATGTCCTTATTGGCTAGTTTCTATACTCTATATATATACTTGGGAGGTACCTCTCGCTTACACGAGACTGGCGTAAAGTGACAGCTGTGTGCTGTCGCGTTTCGTGCGGTGTGTAAGTAGCCGGTGGCCCATGGATGGTGGGAGGAGAAAGGAGGGCAGCGCATCTGTATAGCCTCTATGCGCATGTTTGTGGGCGTCGGTAGTCATGAACATGGCTCCGGCTGCTCGTTTGCCCTCCTATATCGTAAAAAAAAAATACTTAGAGAAATAGAGCATGTTTCACATGGCAAAGTCAGGATTTTATAGGCAGCTATGTTAGCTTAGTGTTAGAATGTCTTAGACTATAAGGAACTAAACAGGCGAAATAAACTATTCAGCCGGACAGTCCCTAAGGAGGAGTCTGGCCTTTTCACCGAGGCCAGCCTGTCGCTGGAGGCGCCCTGTTGCTTTCAGATCCGGGGCCCTCCAATCATAGCGGCTGAAGGCACCCGCAAGGGTTTAGTCAGTAGGGGCAACCCAGTTGTCGAGCCCGACACTGTACTCGGTTGAGCCACCCGGGCTCCTGGGTGGCGTGCGTAAAGGCATTAAACTACACGATTCACTTGTTCAATTTAAATCTTCAATGCATTAGCCTTTATGTGATAATTTGGTGTTGAGTGTTGAATCATCCACTTTGGTATTAATCTGCGAGTCTGTGAATCCTGTATTTGTTTGATTACAGATAGAAACCTCTATCAGGTATATATTTAATATTTGTATGTATTTAAAAGATCTATTTAGTTTTCTTAACATAAATGTACACTTCGTAAATGTATATGTTTATATATGTATATTTTACAATATGTTACGTGTTTTAAATTAAATATCGAATAGAAAATCTATCTAATCTGTAAGGCAGCATACAATTTATCAAGCAGGTACGCATGTAATGGTTGTCCACTACAGGCGTATTTGATCAATTGTGTGAAACAAAACAAAAACAAGAGTTACATCGATTTAAATTTCAAATAATAACGTTAAAACAGCAATATACTTTCTTAACAAGCACACTTAAGACTAAAATAATTAAACTGAAACGAAAGAAGTGAACAAAATCCTATTGGAAACGTTATGTTTATGTAGTTATAATAGTAGTCATAGCTAATATACTAATATACAGAAACGTGGAGTGCAACTGCGGGACTAAGCAGCGTGTAAAATTACCGCGAACGGATTATAATCTAAAGGAAATCTCGTCCCACTGCACACCTACCTCCAGCCGGCCTAGATCTAGCGCTAAATATAGTGGGCTAGACAAGGGCTCGAGATATCTTATGCGTTGTTTTCAACTCTGCCATTATGTACAAATGCCACTCTTTATAACGATCATCATCATATGGAAAACTTACAATATGAAGCTTCGGGCGCCACGGGAAGGCTCTCGCCAGATATCGCCGCAGTGACAACTATGCTGTCGCTTTTTGTGCAGGTGACTTTCCAGTGGCCCATTGAAATCAAGGAATCATCCCTGCATAGTAATTATGCGTGTGTATGTGCTTCGGGTTTTTTTTATAATATATATAGCAGGCGCCCATAGACATCCGCATAAAGTTTATACAGACTCATTGCCCCCCTTCCTCGCACCTCTACCGGCCACTGGCTACACACCGCACGAAACGCGACAGCACAGCTGTCACGTTACGCCGATCGTGCCGACACAATTCGGCTTCATCCATGCGTGCAGCGTGGCACTACTTCTTACTAAATAGTCAATAAAATGCTCCGATTGCTCGTTTTCCGCCATAAACATAAATAGGCACAATCATCAGTTGACAATTGCTCGTTTAAAAATAAATCTAAAATGATCAAGCCTGTTTTGCGAAGGTCAGTGGAAATGTAGTAAAAAGTGTTTATCTGTGGAGCTATCACGAGGTTACACGCCTCGGTACATTCGCTCCCCTTTTGCGAGTCCCCAAGTATTACGTCATAAACGTAATTAGCAGGGAATGTTAAAAATTATGCCCATATGTCGGGAGTTTGTTTGGTTATAAAACAAAATGTGCCTAGCTGTTTTACACGATGGGCACTGTGTAAGAGATTCTTGCTTTGTCGTGCCGACAAGATTCCAGTTGCGATACAATTACTAGTACATAACTTTAATTTAATCCATAAACTATATATAGGAACGACGACTAGACTAGTAAAAGGTATTGACAAATCCAAATGGTATGCCTAAACCTAAGTGTCAGCATAACCGAAGAGGTCCTTTTATAGCGATTAATGCGCTGTGCAAATTTACGATGACCCATTGAAAAGAATGTGGAAAGAAGGTAACTCGAAGGCATAACGATTGTCGGATTTTCATAAGCATCGATTATAACCAAACTATAACTGTGAACAGCATATAATACACTAGCGGATCCACAACTTCGTTTACGTGAATCCGTTTTTTCTCCGCAGTCGGTTAAAAAGTAGCCTATAGCCTTCTTCGCTAAATAGAATAACTAATACTGAAAGAATTTATCAAATAGGACTATTAGTTCCAGAGATTTTCGCGTTCAAACAAACAAACTCTTCAGTTTTATATTATTAGTATAGATATAAATAGCATTCGTACTAATATGGTTGTTGTTGTCTATATATAAATAAAAAACTTTAATCCGTACGACAAAGGAAGTCAATAAAAACCAGCAGCTGTCTATCTAAACCTAGACAACTAAAACAATCAAGACCTAAAATTAGGTTAACCACCATTACGTAACATATGGGTACATTAATGGCCGAATGGTAGTCAAAAAAAAACATAAAACCGAACATAAAGTACGCGCGCATCCTCAAAGCTTTTTTAAGCCACACATAAACCGTGTTTAATTAGGAAGTGATAAATTTTGTTTATTTTTAAACACTTGATAATTGATCTTGTATACTTTTTACTGAATGGTTAATACTCAAATCTTTGTTGTACTTAATACTTAACACGCATAATAATATTAAGGATGCTTTGTTATACACATCGATTTAGAATGGAGAATGTTACTAGGTATGCCAAATCGCTCGAAATTTTGTCCCAGTAAGGCCCGTAAGTACATAAATGTACTACTTTTTATTTCATTCAAAAATTCATAGTAGTTTTGATTTTACAGGCATTCAAACTTTCGAAAAATGTTGACTTTCGCTAACGGTCAAGGACCGCCTGTGACGTCACACTACAACGCGGTCAGGTCGCTCGCAGTCGCTCGTCCACAATACTAATTTCTTACGATGATACCTCAAAAACTATTCATCTGATTGATATAGTGTAAAGGGCAATTTTAATTTGCATTAAATGCCTAAGCTAACTAACATATTCATTTGGATAAGGGTTAATACTGAACTAAAGAAAATTGCTTTGAAAATAACGTAATTTTTTAATTAAAAATTTGAGCATAAAAGTGACTATTGTAAGTAAACAATAAGAGATAGAGATATGTTATATTGAACTTTTTTGTAGCATTTTTATAGATTTTGAATTCGCTAGTACATTAGTCAACTATATCTTTGCTAGTTTACGCGGCGTTTGCGTGGAAAGCTCCCAGTTGGCTAGATTTTTGGCGACCTCTTCAACATTTAACGCCGTATTTCTGCTAATTTACACAAAAGCATAGTAATTTATATGCCTAAACGTTCCTCAAAAATCATTCCTTCTATTGTTGAAAACAGTATAAAAATCCGTTGAGTAGTTTTTGAGTTTATCGCGATCAAACAGACAGAAAGACGCAGCCGAACGACTTATTTTTATAAAATGTATAAGATTACTTTTTATAAACGTCTTTTATTATAAATGTTTTCAGCTTCCTGCATTTTCGAAGCTGTTATACATCCGTAGAGTATCTCAAATCACAAATTTTAATCCGATTGAGCTATTGTACCCTCGTTTATTTGAAGACATCTTGATTCCGTCATTTCGCTCTTACAAACTGTTATCACACTTTCATTAAGTATGTTTACAGCTGCCTCTACTAGCGGCGCAATATTCGTAAGTTATGTTCAAACTTCTTGCTCTTTCATTGCATACCAACCGGCAATGATACTCTATAGCACCTCACGGGGTGTGAACACCAGAATGCGAACAGTGCAGAATCACACCTGAGCCCTGAAGGGCTAGGGTGTGATTCTGCACTTTACCATACATACATCACCGACTCTTTTTATTTATTACAAATCTTGGATATTATATTTAGTAAGAGGTGCGATACGCTGCACGCATGCATGTAGCCGAATGGAGAATGTTACTAGGTATGCCAAATCGCTTGAAAGTTTGTCCCAATAAGGCCCTTATGTAAATAAATATACTACTTTTTGTTTCATTTTGATGTTTTTGTTCTTTTGATTTTAGAGACACGAGTATTTTCTTTGTGATTCGAAGTTTCGAAAAATGTCAAGTTCCGCTAACGGTCACGTGTCCGCCGCGCCTGTCACGTGTTACCCCAACAGGCCGCGTGCCGCGCGAACCCTGCCCGCCGTTTAGTATCAAATACTAGCGCAGCGGTTATAGTAGCTTGTAGAGTATTTTGTTACTTTCATCCACGCATTAAATTAATAGTGTAGTAAGTAAACATTATTCTATTAAAATGGATGAAGGATTTGAAAAAGGACAATCGGATAATCTACCATAAATAGGCGAATTGATAGTTGTATTAGTACATTTCGGCAAAACACATGATTTTCTACCCTTGGGATTGGACATTTTAAAAGTAGCTAAGTACCTACTACCAAAGCGTAAAAAAACCTCACGGGCGCGCGGCCGCCAGCGGACTGAGGCTTTGGTATAGACAAAAGTACTCTGTGACTGAGGCAGACTGAGGTGTATTGGTACAACGAATGAAGTCATGGGCAGCCCGCGTCGCGCGATACAATAGCTCAATCGGATTAAGATTCGTGATTTGAGATACTCCGCGGATGTATAACAGCTTCGAAAATGCAGGAAGCTGAAAAAAATTATAATAAAAGACGTTTATAATAAGTAATTTTATACATATTATAAAAATAAATCGCCCGGCTGCGTCTTTCTGT
>LUGF01038799.1:81768-92368 GCA_001625245.1 Calycopis cecrops | reverse complement strand
AACTCAAAATCTCAATTCAGAAACCGGGGCTTAAAGTAATTAAATGTATGTACTTATTATAAATATGTATTTACATACAAGCAGATGGTAAAATATTATTTTATGTTTTAAGTAGAACTTAGAAGATGCGAAATTATTATCGTTTGTCATTCTGCCGTGTCAGGCAGGAGGGCAATGCATCTGTATGCGGATATTTATTGGCGTCAGTAGTCGTGAAAACGCTTCCTACAGCTCATTTGCCCTTCTATACTTACATATACTATACTTTTGATTTTCTAAAATACGTATTCCATAACTTATTTCTTTTATTTCAACTATTTGTTTAATTGTTTCAGGCGATTACAGTGGCTACGATTAATTAATCGTGAAGATTTATTTACTTTATATGGACGCATATTATTACATTATATGCTAACAATAAAGCCTTCCGAACGTGTAGAAATCGGAGAGTTTTTTTCAGTTTCAAATTTATGATTTTTAAAATACTTAAATCTTTTTTTAACGCATCTTTTATTTATAAACACTTCTAACAATTTATTTTACTTATTACGCAATCAAAAACCTCGCTGTTCCCTAAACAATATCTAAACAATATATTTGTATATTGTTGTGCAGCCCGATTGGGCCGGCACGACCGGGAGGTACCTCTCGTGTACACGAAACCGACGTAAAGTGACAGCTGTGTATGTGGCCCATGGAGAGAGGAAGGAGGGAAACGCATCTGTATAACCTCTATGCAGATGTCTATGGGCATCGATAGTCTTGAAATGGCCCCGACTGCTCGCTTGCTCCCTTATATTATAAAAAAAGTTTTTAGTAAGAGGTAGTGCCACACTGCATGCTTGCATGCAGCCACATTGGGCCGGCACGACCGGGGAGGTATCTCTCGCTTACAAAAGACCGGCGTAAAGTGACAGCTGAGCTGTCGCGTTTCGTGCGGTGTGTAAGTAGCCGGTGGCCCATGGAGGTGGGAGGAGAAAGGAGGGCAGCGCATTTGTATAGCCTCTATGCGATTGTCTGTGGGCGTAGGCAGTCATGAAAATGGCTCCGACTGCTCGTTTGCCCCCCTTTACCATAAAAAAAAATATATATATATATATACATATATATAAATATGTATATTAAAAAAAATGAAAAAAAAAAATAACTAAAAATAAAAATGCCAACCCTAGGCGTCAAGGCAAGAGTAGGTATTTATGTTGCCGATTGGGCTTAGATAGCTTACTATTTTTATTATACTATGCTAGTGGTGTGGAGTTTTTTTGTAATTTAAAACTAAATATCATATGACATGTTATGACATTGTAACTAAGGTAAACAATCAACACCTGCAAAAGACACAGAAACTTCACCAATAATTACGTGTATCTTAATTAACATAATGTCAAATGCATGGTAGTGTATGTAAAGTTTTATTTATTAAATTCATACTTTATAAACATTATTATTAAAACATATTAGCGTTCTACTCTTCTCTTACACATAAACTATAAGCGAGCCAAATTTCATACTCCTCCGTCCACGCAATTTTCGTAAAAATGTTCCTAAAGTTTTTGCTTCACGTGTTAATATATAAATGTAGGTACCTACTTTCTTTTTCTAGTCTAGGAGGAGAAATACATGGGTCTGCTCTCTATATGATCTCTTTAAGAAGTTTACGGGCGTGGGTAGTCATCAACCGGACTGCTTGTTTGCCCCCATAACACATAAAAAGAACCGAGTCCATTTCAGTAAAAGGTTTATGATTTATGAGGCACGATATCTGTCAGCGACATGACACTGATACCATACCTACTGTCGGAAGTAACAGTCAATAATCCAGTCCACTACAGTTTTTTATTCCTTCACTCAGCGCGGCACGGATCTAGAAAGCAATAAATCTTGACCCTCTTAGAGCGTGTTTAGTAAAAACTTAACGCTTGGAAAACTTGTTCCATTTCAGCGATATATTTTAAAAGTAGCGCTTTACAGCCGCTTACTTACGACTTTACGAGTGCGGTTGGGTGATATGTTGTGGAAGTTGGCTGTTGCCTTTAGTTCCGGGGCGGTAAAGCTGCCACGGGATTTAAGTGGTTATCTGGCTTTTGTACGGCACAGCCAAATAACTGATAAAAAAACACTGATTGTATAAAACTTGTAGATGGGATTATTTAGAGGTTATTTGGTTAGAGTTTTAGAGAGCTATACAACCGCTTAACTCCGCAGATCGTATGGAACCTACTGAGAGACGAGGTATCAGTTATTTGGCTCTTCTACGGCATGAGTTGAACACCATTGAATATCACCTCTATTTTTCAAAATACTGTAGACATTATTATAGGACGCGAAAAACCGTGTTTGCAGGATATAGATTTGAGTCTTAAACCTTTTAAAATACAGTCGCGTATGCTACAGACGAAAACGTGGCGCTAATACTCCTACCAGGGTAAATTAAGCCTAAGGATCGAACCATCTAAGACACTGGTTAAAGTTAGCAATCAAATATAAGGGAGCCATCTAAGACACTGGTTAAAGTTGTCACACACTATACAGATACAACAAGATTTTCTCTTTTTTTATGGTATAGCGGAGCAAACGAGGGGACATTTTCATGACTACCCACGCTCATAAACATCCGCTTAGTGGGTATAAAGATGTGCTGCCCTCCTTTCGCCTCCCACCTCCACGGACCACCGGCTAACAACTGTCACGCCGGTCTCGTGTACGCGAGAGGTACCTACCGGGTCGTGCCGGCCCAATTCGGTTGCTTGCAAGCATGCAGTATGGCACTACCTCTTACTATTTACTTATCTCTGTATAATACTATCCTTCAATATATGTATGTGCCTACAGATACTTAACGGTAAAATATAAGTCATCTGAGTAGTGTGTGGAGCTCTTTGAGTCTAGTATAAAGAGGCATTTTAACAAATATGCGCTCAGATACAGATATCTACCGCACCTAGTGTGTGACAAGCTTTACAATCAGCGAACAAAAAAGCGATTAGATCTCACCTAGCAACCGTCGATAAGGCAAATACCGAAGTAACGGTGACGTAACCGTCCCGTCTGACTCAGCGAAGCCTTCGCACAATTAGTAAGTTGAAGTTCAATCGTTATTCTTGTATCCCAGTGAGAGATCTACGAAAACTATCAAATTTACTTTTCGGATTTCTTCCATTATTTACATTGTATTGCCTTTTTTATAGTTTTCGTTGCCATTTTCATGACCACCTATAGACATCCGCACAAAGATGATGCAGCGGCGTTGCTCTCCTTCGTCCTCCTACCTCCACGGGCCATCGGTTATTGACGCACCACACGAAACGCGACAGCAAAGCTGTCACGTTAGGCCGATATCGTGTAAACGAGAGGTACCGCCCCGGTCATGCCGCCCCTGTAACGTGGCACTACCTATTACTAAATTCATTGACTTTTAGCAATTTCTTTATGACTCTAGATTTCCAGGAACCTATAGGGTAGGGGAGTACTTCACCTACCCTTTAGGTTTCCTTAACAGACGTAGTCAAGCCAACCTGGTCCTATAGACGTCTCTAGGTGCGTCAAACTTCACGGTTACCTTACGGAGAAGTTAACGGCACATTTCCTAACTGCATTAGAAAATTTGCAGTTTATTCAACACACATTTGTTGGTCATAATAATCAAACATTGAAACATCACTCAAAATAATCCTATTAATATTATAAATGCGAAAGTTTGTATGTTTGTATGTTTGTTACTCTATCACTCAAAAACTGCTGTTCTGATTTTCATGAAATTTGGCACACACATAGATGGTAACTTGGATTAACACATAGGATAGTTTTTATCCCGAAAAAATGTTTCTATGGGTTGCCATGGGGTGATTTTCTATTTTCCACGGGATCGAAATTTACGCGGGTGAAACAGCGGGGCGCAGCTAGTATAAAATAATTCAAAGACTTGACATCTTTGAACTAAAAGCGACTGATAAGCTTTCAGTTGTAATATAAATAGAATTTTCATTTTGTTTGGAAAAGTCTGGAATACAAATAGGTGATAAAATACGTGGTTTATCTACCTTATCCCAGTCCTAAGCCCTTTAGGCGTGAATAGGGATGGCGAAGATTACAGGGACACGGTAAAATATAATACACACAAAAGAAGCGAAAATAGATATCTTAAGCAAGGATTTCTTTCTCAAATGAATGCTACAAAAGATAAAAATGTAGGTACTAAAAAGTAATGACAGCATTACGCAGATCTTGTACAACACAAATACAAAGATCATTTCATAAATAATATCAGTCCTCATATGCGGGGAACATATCATGTATGAGTGATCACCAACTCATATAAGAATGATCATATTTGCCCATCTCTCAAGGGCATACATTATTAGTAGATGCGTAAAATCTTAAGATATCCGCTTAATTATTATCAGATAACTGATAAATTCCCTACATCCCTCCAAATACTCAAGATAAAATCATTTTGAGACAATGGGCCTTCAATGAAATCCTGGATGTTTTTTTTTTTCTTTACACTGAACCCTAAAAACAGACGAAATTAGAGAAAGTCGTACCGAATATCTGCATAAAACTTAATGGGATGACCCCTCAATTTCCGACAGGTTAAATAAGGGGCCGTCCACCATTTCCACGCTTATTGCCTTCTACGACCAATTTGTCCGACGATGTTTATGTATACAACCGTTACTCTTAATTGCTCAAGCCAATTGAAGCTTACTTTTGGGGTAAAATTTATCGGCCGAATGTGCCTCTCCTGTTTAGAAAACGAATAAACATTTATGTTTATTCTTATTCTAAATAATATAATGAAAGAGCAAAGTGTGTCTGTTTATCTTTGGCGTTAGCAGTAGTTACACCATCATCAACATCATCATCGTCATCATCATCATCATCAACAACAACATCTTAATCAGCAGCTGTAGGACGTAAGCCTCCTCCATAGAGCCACAGCGGCGTGAAGTGACAGCTGTGCTGTCGCGTTTCGTGCGGTGTGTAAGTAGCCGGTGGTCCATGGAGGTGGGAGGAGAAAGGGGGTCAGCGCATCTGTAGTCTATGCAGATGTCTATGGGCGTTGGTAGTCATGAACAACTACAACTGCTCGTTTGCCCTCCTATACCATAAAAAAAAAAAAGCTCACAACCACAAGTGGTCAATAGTTGCATGCACTGAGATAAGATAATTTAGTCAGGTTATTCAGTCAATTGCAGACTAAAAAACTACAGGAAATGTGATAACATAACAATCACAGTAGTGTAACCAGACTAGATATCCTGGCCGTGATGGATCGATTCTGTTGCCATTTTTTCATACCGAATATCGTGCTTACAATTAAGATAAATCGAACGATAAATTTTACTCCAAAACTTATTAATCCGTTGCAGTAACAAACGTACAGAAATATACAGTATACATCCATAAACTTATCATTATTTGCATAAAATACAAGAATGTACCCACTGTACTAATATTTGTTAAAGACAATTTCAACAATAATGCCTTAAGTTTACGCAAATATTACTCACTACAATAACATTACTACAAGGATCTTATCCTGTATCCTTACATCAGTAAGACTTCTTCTTCTTTCGGACTTGTTAAATAATTAAATAAACAGATATAATATGCGTTTAAGTAGTTTTATTTCAACAATTTCACTCGTATCATAAAAATATAACGGTACATTGTTGTTTCATCATCAATCTCGCAAAATGGTTTGGCCTCGACGCTTTAGTGTCGGTGAAATATAAACAAGTGGAACCACGTGACTCGCCTAGTTAATAAACGAATTCGATATACTCACGGAGGGAAGCCCTCCAAGCAATAGTTCGTGGCTCGGTTCGCAAGCTAAATCCATATATAAAGCACCAGCTTACTTCGCTTATCCTAGTTAAGCAAGGCCTTATATATTTTGGAATAAATATTATGTAGATATATCTACAGATAATGAGTGTAGTTTACATCAGGTAAACATTGATATCATAGCAGCTGGGCTTCACCTGGCTCACAGAATTAGATTACTCTTATTTAAAAGAGAGATCTAGAGCTTACTCTTATTTAAAAGGCCGGCAACGCGCAAGCAAAGCCTCCTGTTTTGCGGATGTTTATGGGCGGCGGTAGTATTCTATCACCTGCTCTTTTGCCTCTTATCCTATTAAAAAAAAAGAAAGAAAGATTTAATAAATCCATGACTTGGCTGCCCTGTCGTCTTCTTAGCTTGTATGAGTCATGCACCGTCTCCCGCTTTCATCTGGGTGGAATATTAGATACCTTCCTACTAGTTCCATTTCCATGTTAATAATTGGTTGTAGGTTCCAAGACAGGCTTTGAATGGTTACCAGTGTAATAGCAGTGGGTGGGAAGGTGTAACGTGTGTCGGAATAAATGTTATGCACATATATTATTACAGAAAGTCACAATTTTATGATATATAATATAAACGAAAACTACATAACTAACTTAGACTTCGCGTCCGACCGCACTATGTGCTCCGGGCCTAGCTTTTTAATCATGTAGCTATACCAAGCCACTCGGCTCCAATCTCTAGGTTAGGACGCAGCCTTAGCCTACCTAGTTTGCAATAACCTGTTAGCGCAGTGGGTTAGTTGAGCCCATTCGCGGGCCGTGACCGCCGGCCGACTGCCATAACGGTAACGCGACTCGCTTTTTAAACCCAATAACCACGTTAGAGAACCAGTACGATAGACGAGTTACAGCGGATGCGCGAATGGCACTGGACCCGTGTCATTCAAGCTTTTGCTATTCAACACAATAACATTCCTCATTTCGTGTGTGCGTTACAAACACACTCACATCGAGATGAATCTCTCCGATATGCGAGGTGTAGGAAGTCGGTCCGATCAAATCAAAATGGGGGCTAGTCTAAGGTCTAAGTGGCAGTCTATGATAAACATGTTTAATAACAATCTTTGGTTCGAATCGGTGGTCGTAACAAAATGTGTTATTGAATTTTTCAATTTCTATTAACGGGTTGTAGATGAAAAGTAGGCGGGGATACGCCTACGTGCACAGTAGGTAAGTCTGCGTAACCATTATCCGTGTGAATGTCAATGAGCGTCTGTCGTCAACAAATGGCTCCAATGTCTCATGTATGCTGTAAAAATGAGGCCTGTAAACTATTTAAAGGCCAGACTCAGACGCCTTTGCCAGTTCAAAAATCCAAAAAAACCGCTTTATCATACTGTCGCCTAAAAAAATAAAATCCCGCAGTCCCTAATCACAGGCACATAATTCACCAGCGGCCAAAAAAGCCGCCCAGTGAGAAACCGTAAAGCCTAACGAACTAACTTCGCAACAATGGTTCGCACAATACTGGAGGCCATATCAAAAAGTCCCCAGCGAAAACTCCGCGTATTACTCGGGCTTCGGGGACAAATAAAAGCAAAAACATTACTTTGAATATTTGAATATAAGAAATGGGAGGCAATGAATATTGTAGTATCCAAATTAAGTAAACCAGCTTTGGAATATATTGTATATGAAAATATTTGAATATTATATATTTTTTATATAGGGGGAATACGAGTAATCAGTAACCGAGATGAAAGTATTTTTCAACGCCCACAGACATCTGCAACATCTGCAACACCAGGGTCCAGGGGTTTTGCAGTTGCGTTGCCGGCCTTTAAGATTAGATTAGACTCTTTTCTTGAAGATCCCTAAGTCCAATCGGCCCGGATATACCGAATGTGGAGGAAGGACAAAATGTTGTTAGGATTGCAATATATGGAGGTCTCTCTGCATAGCCCACTAGAGACATGGCATGAAGATGGCGTATATATGCCTATTTATTTTTTATAATATAGGGGGTGCAAACGAGCAGTCGAAGCCATTTTCATTACTACCGACGCTAATAAACATCCGCATAGAGGCTATACAGATATACTGCCCTCCTTTCTCCTCCCACCTCCATGGACCACCGACCACTTGCACACCGCACGAAATGCGACAGGATCTATATAGTCAACTGCTTAAATGGTCTAGTAGCCATCATCTTTGGCCGTAAATCGTGAGACCGCGTTCGATTACCAAGTCACACAATTGCTGCGGTAATGCAGGATCCCGTTTTCGTTTGCACCTATTTATCTTTAATTCTAAGTTTGAAGGAGCTTTGTCGACAACACGAGACTAGATATAGCAACCTTCCCAGAGATAAATAATTTGAAGTAGCTTTGTCGACGACATTAATGGATGGATGTAGTCATGTCACCTTCCCCATTATAGTGGATAAATTGATAATTTTTCTCCTTATATCGTCACAGGCTGCCTTAAACCTCTCCTTAAGGAGTACACTCCAATAATAAGGCCTATTACACGACCGGACCGACTGTGATGTGTATAGTTGAGAGTATACACGATCCCCAGTGAGCACAACACTAATACACTCAACATCCGTTATCTGGCACTTGTAACGCGAGTTCCGACGAGTCCGGGACTAGTCTTACATGGTGTAATTGCTAATAGATAGCGTTATTTCTTTACTGCACGTACCATACCAAGAGCAAAACACACAGCTAGATAGTTTTTATATTCTTCTTCGTGTCGATGGCACAAGTTTTTTTTTTAATTGAATTAGCAGCATGTTTTAGTTACTACTGACCATCATCCTAGTCAAATTTGGGTTTTGGCGGCCATCTCTATAGCGACAGGCTATATTATAGTGAAGAAATGTATGCGCAAACTCAAGTGAAGTAGATAAATCTTTCTTATGTCCCCTATTCCCACAAGACGACAGTCCGACACGACCTAAGCAATCAGGCGCAGGCCAGCTTGGACAGCATTTTAAGCCTGATGTTTTTTTTTTTTTTATAGCACAGAGGGCAAACGAGCAGTCGGGTCACCGAGATGATGGTGTTTTCCGACGCCCACAGACATCTGTAACACCAGGGGTTTTGCAGTTGCTCAGTATAAGTTACTCTAGCACGGGAATGTAACACAATTTCCTGATTGATTGTCTACATGGGCTCCCCCTGCTCTATCCCTTTTATAGTATAAAAATGAACACCCCGGACCCTGATGGTAAGTGAAACAGACAGTGACAACGCCTTATACAGCCAACTATGCAGAATATGTGAACTAGGAACAAACAATGTACCTACTTAACTATATTCTAGCAAGTAAATTTTCTTTCATTCTTTTTTCTTTCTGGTTAAGTATCATCAACAGAGCGTGTGTTAATTGTCGCTCAGCTACATTATCTTACTTGGGAATACAATGAGGAGAAAGTAACGTCTTCATATATGATTGCTATTGTTTATAGCATGAATATGGCACGCGCGATGTCATCTCAGTTCAGCGATTGAATCTAAACAATTATTTCGTCGTAGATTAGTCTTTCTTCCGTGGATTACGTATTTTTATGGCACAGGGGTATAACCAAGCAACCGCCATTATTTACTGACTAACCACGCATAATTAAATTTGTAAGATTATGGTTGCACAGATGCGTCGTTCTTTTCGGAGGTAGCACTTTTCACTCATATGACAGCGCGTGAAAGTCTTGTCTTCCATTTTGTGCTGATTATGTGTCTGGAAGGTGGTGGCAGGTGGTAGCACCACAAAAGTATTGGTGTACGGAAGTCGGAGGCGTATTTGCATACCTACCCAGGGATAGCTCGGATATCCATAGACCTCAATAGTCGCACGAATAAAATAAAATAGCAGCTGGTTTGTCGCCTATGCTAAAAAACTAACACTAGATATAATTTGTGAAATTCCTATCTATCATACTAATTGCGTTGACTGTATGTGCACATGCGTTTTTTTACGCAAAAACTAAAGGACAGATTTAGATAGAATTAGGCACAAACATCAAACATAGATTCCGACAGTCTGGATTTATTGAAATAACATTTTATCCTCAAAAAATGAATGTTGAAAGAGATTTTAAGCGGGCGAAAACGTGGGGTTAGCTAGTATTATAAACGCAAAAGTTACTGTACGAATTTGAATGAAATTAGGTATAAATATAGTTTACGATCTGAAATAGCATTGAAGTAAACCCGTAATGAAACTCTTAGAACACATTTTAAGCGTATGAAACCGCCAGACATCTAAATAGTCTCGAAATTCATTTACGACCCGTACGTGTCGCAAGTGACCCCCTCCCCCCATCCCCCTCCCCATTCACTTACCCAGGTGGGGAAACAGTTTAAACTTTTAACGACCACCGGGAACGAGTTATTGTCATTTATTTATAGAAATTGTGTAGTGTGCAGTAGGTACTAATGGTGCTTGCGAGTCAGGGCGGGTAAAATTGTTAGTATTCAGGCTTCTTTTTTTATAATATAAGGGGCAAACGAGCGACGCCTTGTTGCGACTATCGATGTCTATAAATATCGAAAAAATTGTTAAGCAGATCTGGATCCAAGGGCTTCATTCTCTCTCGCCCTCCAATGCTACTCCACAACCCGCACAATACGCGACAGCGTCATTTTTAAGACTATTCTATAAGCATATATAATATATTCTATATTTTGGTAAGAGGTAGTGCCACGCTGCATGCTTGCATGCAGTCGAATTGGGCCGGCACGACCGGGGAGGTACCTCTCGCTTAGACGAGACTGGCGAAAGTGACAGCTGTGCTGTCGCG
>LUGF01038799.1:66721-79420 GCA_001625245.1 Calycopis cecrops | reverse complement strand
AGGCGCAGGCCAGCTTGGACAGCATTTTAAGCCTGATGTTTTTTTTTTTTTTTTTTATAGCACAGAGGGCAAGGGTCACCGAGATGATGGTGTTTTCCGACGCCCACAGACATCTGTAACACCAGGGATTTTGCAGTTGCTCAGTATAAGTTACTCTAGCACGGAAATGTAACACAATTTCCTGATTGATTGTCTACATGGGCTCCCCCTGCTCTATCCCTATTATACTATAAAAATGAACACCCCGGATCCTGATGATAAGTGAAACAGACAGTGACAACGCCTTATACAGCCAACTATGCAGAATATGTGAACTAGGAATAAACAATGTACCTACTTAACTATATTCTAGCAAGTAAATTTTCTTTCATTCATTCTTTCTTTCTTTCTAGTTAAGTATCATCAACAGAGCGTGTGTTAATTTGTCGCTCAGCTACATTATCTTACTTGGGAACACAATGAGGAGAAAGTAACGTCTTCATATATGATTGCTATTGTTTATAGCATGAATATGGCACGCGCGATGTCATCTCAGTTCAGCGATTGAATCTTAACAATTATTTCGTCGTAGATTAGATAGTCTTTCTTCCGTGGATTACGTATTTTTATGGCACAGGGGTATAACAAGTAACCGTCATCAATTAGTGACTACCCACGTATAATTAATAATTATATTTGTAAGATTATGGTGAGATGCGTCGCTCTTTTCGGAGGTAGCACTTTTCACTCATATGACACCGCGTAAAAGTCTTGTCTTCCATTTTGTGCTGATTATGTGTCTGGAAGGTGGTGGCAGGTGGTAGCACCACAAAAGTATTGGTGTACGGAAGTCGGAGGCGTATTTGCATACCTACCCAGGGATTGCTCGGATATCCATAGACCTCAATAGTCGCACGAATAAAATAAAATAGCAGCTGGTTTGTCGCCTATGCTAAAAAACTAACACTAGATATAATTTGTGAAATTCCTATCTGTTATACTAATTGCGTTGACCCTATGTGCACATGCGTTTTTTTACGCAAAAACTAAAGGACAGATTTAGATAGAATTAGGCACAAACATCAAACATAGAATCTGACAGTCTGGATTTATTTAAATAACATTTTATCCTCAAAAAATGAATGTTGAAAGAGATTTTAAGCGGGCGAAAACGTGGGGTTAGCTAGTATTATAAACCCTAATGTTACTGTACGAATTTGAATGAAATTAGGCACAAATATAGTTTGCGATCTGAAATAGCATTGAAGTATAAACCCGTAATGAAACTCTTAGAACACATTTTACGCGTATGAAACCGCCAGACATCTAAATAGTCTCGAAATTCATTTACGACCCGTACGTGTCACAAGTGACCCCCTCCCCCAATCTCCCTCCCCATTCACTTACCCAGGTGGGGAAACAGTTTAAACTTTTAACGACCACCGGGAACAAGTTATTGTCATTTATTTATAGAAATTGTGCAGTGTGCAGTAGGTAGGTAGTAGGTACTAATGGTGCTTGCGAGTCAGGGCGTGTAAAGTTGTTAGTATTCAGGCTTCTTTTTTTATAATATAAGGGGCAAACGAGCGACGCCTTGTTGCGACTATCGATGCCTATAAATATCGAAAAAATTGTTAAGCAGATCTCGATCGAAGGGCCTCATTCTCGCCCTCCAATGCCACTGCACAACCCGCACAATACGCGACAGCGTCGTTTTTAAGACTATATTCTATAAGCGATAGATACCCTATAGGTCCGATCAGCTTCAATGCAGCTCATTACTACAGTACAGCAAATAAATTATAGTATACACATATACAAATAATGTGATCACATGTGTGTATGCGTGCTTCTGTATGCTAGTGTGCAGCACTAGAGCACAGAGCAACACACACATGCACACAGAATATGTGAACACACATAAACGCACACATAATAAGCAGCAGCGACGTGACACGAGCGAATGAAACTGTGTCAAGATGAAGGAAATATGATCATTGTCTCATCTCGATCGTAAGCACCTACTCACGTGGCACGAGTGTCGCTTATCGGCTCGTGGCCACGGCTGCTGTAATACGGCCGAAACGTCGAGCAAAAGATATATGTTTTCGCTAGTACCTGCCTTTAATAAATATTTTATCGTGTTAAAACCCTTAAAGTAACTACAAAAAAAAATGGTTTGTATTGGACTAATATGACGGCAGCGCGCGCTATCACGAACTAGGGCCCTGCTGTCCCTCCGGATTATAATAATAGTTAAATTAGCTATTTATATCTGTCGGGAAGCATCTCACACATCTTCGAGAGCGAGGGATCAGTCCCCCTATCGTCGCCCAGTGAGCACTCACAGCATATCGATGTGTTCTTATGGTTAGTGGACAAACGAACAGACTTGACTCAGTCATGACTACCGACGCCAATTGACATCTGCAGAGGCTATAGAGATGCGCTGCTCTCCTTCATCCTCCCTCCTACCCCCACCATGGACAATACATATGTTTGTGCATCTCTTCCCTTCCACACCATAATTCCGAAAAATCCGAGCCAATAAACACATTTTCTTTCATCATACATTATGCATGAGCCACACAAACGGTATATTCGACGCCAATGATATAAAAAATAATAAAATATTTTCGCCACACTCTGTAGCCTAAAAGGTTTGACGGATTTGAGCGTGAGAGGCGTTAAATTCTGTTTAATTGAGAGTGATGCTACAGTTTGTTTTTTTTTTGATGCGAAATGGATTCACATTCACCAACGTGTCAGCTTATCTGGAGACTACTTTACACTATTTTAGACTACTTCATCCAAGTGGCTGTTTAGCCAAAATAGAATTTGAGCTAAACAGTTGGATGAAGCATCGTAAGCAGTAGATACCTACATTGTCACAGACCCTACAGGTACCTATATCTTTGGAAAAAGTTAACGTACCAGCTGTTCGCATCAGAAATTTAAAAATCAAAATTTCACCGAGCAGGAATCGAACCTGTTACATCCACGGTTAAATTTACTTGCCTAGACGAGCGAGACAGTCCCAAAAGCAAATATATTTTCCGATTAATTAATTATTTTATTAATTTCAAACACGCGCCCTTTTCCCACTGGTCTGTATTACACACAAATTATAACAACCGGCACGTTAATGTAATTAATAATTAATTAATCATGTGTACATTTAACCTGGCGGCACGCGCTGTTTTAAAAACTTACTGTTGGTGAAACGATAAAATCAATAGTCGACAGGCACGAAGCCAAATCACATTCGGTATCCACAAATGTTCTAGCACCTGCGAAATACAATCCGATATAAGACTTGATGCTAAGATCTTTATTTTATTGAAATTTCAATACCATTTATTCCATTTCTTTTCTTACAACTACAGGTAGTCCCGTACCTTTTGTGATTGATATTTCTTTGAAGTCTGTTTCATTTTTGTGTGTCTGTCATCTGTTTTTCTACTAGCTTCCGCCCGCAGTTTCGCCTGCGTGGATTTCAGACTTACGGCGAAAAGCGACATTGTTTTATACTATGTAATGATTGTGCTATATTATTTGAGATAGCCTAGGGCTTATAGCTACCAGGTTAAGTCCACCTTCTTTAATATATATTTTTATATTCTCGTAGCAAGAAGTTTAGATTTTATTATTACTATTGTTTAAATCTATTGCAACAATTTAATGAGGGTTTTGGTTACATTTTCATCCCGATCCTTCATGACCATTTTCAAGTTATGTTTTATCACTTTAGAGACCCGAGGCCTTCGTCTGATTGATAAAATATTATATCTTTCGTATGAAGCAACTCAGATAATATAGATCGAACTTCACTTATTAAAGTTCATTTGATCATATATTATCGCGCTAACATCTATATATAGTAGTAATTATTGTGTTATTTGTAACTATTGCACTAAAAGTACAGAGCTTATTCGTGGATTAAGGAGGCTCTTGGGCTCACGAATAAAGTTCCCAAGCTGGTCCTCCTTCGTCATACCTATCATCTTGATTTGATTCAGAGGAAAAACTTCCGGTAAACGCAGAAGTTACCCAATTACATTCTCACTTGACGGAACCGTCTATTAACAATTATATTTTTTTTTATCATATAGGAGGGCAAACGAGCAGCCGGAGCCATTTTCATGACTACCGACGCCCACAAACATCCGCATAGAGGCTATACGGATGCGCTGCCCTCTTTTCTCCTCCCACTTCCATGGGCCACCGGCTACTTACACACCGCACGAAACGCGACAGCACAGCTGTCACTTTACGCCAGTCTCGTGTAAACGAGAGGTACCTCCCCGGTCGTGCCGGCCTAATTCGACTGCATGCAAACATGTAGTGTGGCACTACCTCTTACCATAACACAATTTGCTACAACTGTATATTACTTACTCCGGCATTGCGTGCGAGCAGTAACGTAATAGAACCGAATATTACTTCAGACAGAAATACGGTAACATTCTTAAAATACCTAGCCTATATTTAATTCCATAAAAGAGAGTGCATTCCTTCCTCTATACTTTTACGCATGTTGCAATCTAGCAATAAGGTGCCAGCATGCACTCACTATTATCGAATCAAATATATGTACGTCTATTTGAAAACCACATACGTAACTAGGAGATTAGGAATAGCACCTTCGTTGGAGAGTAACATTTTAATTAGAAGATAGAGTAAGATATTGTATTGTCTGTTTGTATTTTTGTGGATGGGCCTTGCAAGAATTGCCGACTCTTAATGCGGTTTTAACATATATATCCATACTAGCTGCGCCCCGCAGTTTCACTCGCGTAAATTTCGATCCCGTGGAAAACAGAAAATCGTCCCATGGTACCCCATAGGAACATTTTTCGGGATAAAAACTATCCCGTGTTAATCCAATTTACTCTTTACGTGTGTGCAAAATTTCATGAAAATCGGTTCTGCAGTTTTTGTGTGAAGGAGTACCAAACAAAAACACAAACATACAAACTTTCTCATTTATAATATTAGGTAATAGGATATTGGTGGAGGTCTGACTTAAAGCTCGTATTTCATCTAAAAAAACCCTATGTAATGTAGAGACTACAGACGAAAGGCGTAAATCTAGTTATTCCTTTATAACCAAATATTTGTAAATTGTAGTGCATATAATATTAATTTTTGTTTCTACTACAATGCTTCAAAAACTACTACAACTATTTCCTATGAAAGTAGATACCGATATGATAAATGATCGTGAGCTAAATATTTCCCCGTTACGTGGGCGCGGTACTTCGTGAACTTTGGCAGTTATTGACCTTATCAACCCGCAAGGGAGACACTATATATAAAATTTGCAGCACGAACTGCGTAGAAATGTCGTATTATATTATATACTAGCTTTATCTGCTAATTCTTACGGATGCATTGTTAAAGATATTTCAAATGTTCTAAACAGCAAGAATGAATAAATGAATTTATTTGCACATACCAATTACAAACAAACAATTTACAAAGGAACATATTTAAGATGGATGCAAATCGATCTCAAGCTCGACACATGCGGGCATATGCCAGCGCGGATGAGCAGTAAACGACTCACGATGAAACTTTAGCTTGTTTTTAAGTAAGAAATTCGTTTTTCTTCTACATTGTTTAACGTCCCGGGCATTTAAAATAGCTCCAAAAAATCCACTACAATAAACAACTATAAAATTCAAAATATTTTAACCATAATACATTTTGCCACCGACAAAACGGAAGCCACAGATTGAAAACACGTACAATGATTCATGTTCCACAATGGACCACAGATTATTATAATTACAATGTCATCGGTAATCAGCCACCAGACATCCGCGTGCTGCTGATAATGTGGGCCAAAATGTCAGCACCGCAGATTACGGAACTGGATGTAATAAAAAAACAACGAAATAAATAATCGCGAATTAAGTTTGCTATAACAAATCATATTTATTTTAAGGTAGGACTGCATGCTTGTATGGAGTCGAATTAGGCCGGCACGAACGGGGAGGTTCGCGCTTAGAAAGACTTAGAAAGACCAGCGTAAAGGGACAGCTGCGCTGTCACGTTTCGTACGGTGTGTATGTAGCCGGTGGCTCATGGAGGTGGGAGGAGAAAGGAAGGAAGCCTATCAGTATAGCCTCTATGCGAATGTCTATGGGCGTCGGTAGTCATGAAAATGATTCGGACTGCCCGTTTTCCCGTTTGCCCCCCTATACTATAAAAAAAATGTTTTATAGCATGAGACGTAAACAAGCAATGTCTTTTCGAGACCGACACAGATGCAATTGCATATCCTTTCTTACATAGATATCTATATACTACTATTAGGTAGATATTGCATTTATTTTTTTAATATATTATATTAAAATCATCATCAGTCTATTGCAGTCCACTGTTGGACATAGGCCTCCGTCACAGAATTCCACTGGCTTCGATATCCATCCGGCTATCCTTACCCATTTCCTGTCCACAGCTTAAAATAAACCCATTATAGTTTAAAATGAGAAATTTTATATTTTCGTCTCCAGTCCACCACAACAACCACAAGTACATTTAGGCATTCAGTATTCCCACGCTCGCAACGTGGCGATACCATAATAGGATTGTGTTTAATATAAAATGTCACAGGTTTAAGTGGCACGTACACGTAATGGCGGCATTAGACGCGAAACCGGCAATTAACTCGCCTTGTCACAACTAAGAGCATCTCTCTATTACATCATTAGACCCCGCATTCTTCGGTGTAAGAGGTAATTGGACGTGGCATTACGTCTTGATTCGATTGTAATTAATGATAAGCGCTCTCCTTTGCTTCGTAGTCGTGCAAAATGTCTTTTTTTAACATAGTTGTTAATCATGTTTCACATTTTAGTTTAGAGGCAGTGACACACTGCACGCTTGCAGCCGAATTGGCACGACCGAGGAGGTACCTCTCGGTAAGAATTACAAGATACATAAAGCGACAGCTGTGGCCGGTGGCCCGTTGAGGGGGGAGCAGGAAAGAGGACAACGCATCTGCGGATAAGCGGATGTCTATGGGCGTCGGTGTCGTGAAATTGGCTCCGACTACTTGTTTGCCCTCTACTACTACTATAAAAATCATAGAAGTTAAACATATCAGAATCACATAACACTATTATTTTAGGAACATCGAGGTGATGGGCGTGGAACTTAGAGCTCTGTCGAGATGACCGAAAATGGAACTCAGCTGTTGGTATTCCTCAAAGAACAATTCCTCAGATCGGATGGACAGGTATGAAGTAGGTACTAAATGTATGTGAGGGGGGATCGCCAACGAAAGTTTCACGTTTATTGAACTGACCTATGAAACTGTTACAAATAGTTATTGATTAGTTAGTCAGAGAGTAAAGACAGTTGTTTAAGTTACTTATATTCTGTTTTTTTTGTTGTCATTATTTGTTACTTTCGCCTCTATATTTTAGCATTCATGCACGGATGGATTTTTGCAAAATGAGACAGTTACGATTTTTTGTGTTGCTACAGTTCCATTAAATCACTTGGACGTCATTCACAAATCGGCTTACGCTATTATATTTAACATTTTTTATTTCCACTCAATTCAATTATAAAAACACTTAACGACAAAGAAACAATCCGAGGTTTGAGGATGGGTTTTAATTAAACACCATCAAATACAAACTTTTTATTATGAGATACTACAATAAAGATCTTAATATAACAATTGTAGTTCTTACATCCCACCATTACAATTGTGTACAATTTTAATTAATTATAAAAGATGTATCTTCACTGTTAGAACCGCAAATCATTGTCCCGCAAACAGCGTTCTAAATGTGAACATAAAACCAATTACCCGGTAGCGTGTAACAAAACCTCAAAGTAACACAAAACCAAGACATTTCCAGCCGGACGAGCACTCTTGCTGTACAACTACAGAGCGAACCGCGACCGCGCCGCGCCTGTTACACCGCAGATCCATCTTCAAATGAACATTGCATTCGTATCCGTTCTATCTTCATTCAGTAACAGCTGCGCTCTGAGATTTCGCTGCGTGATTTTCGATTATTTCATTCAACCTTTTCCCCTGGGAATTTTCCAAAATTTCATCTTGCTAAAATTACTAGTATGTTTCATTTCAATCCCTTATCGAGTACCTGCATCATATAAACCTGGTGGCCTGCCAAATTTCAGCTTCCTCGCTCCAGTAGTTTCGGTTTGACGTTGAACGATCGGTGTTTCATAGGGCTTCATATTATATAGGTAGATGCATTATTTATAACATATATATTTTAAACTAGCTTCCGCCCGCAACTCCGTCCGCGCGGATGTCGGTCTTCGCGTGGATGGGTTTTTTTTTCTACGTATTTTTCCAGGATAAAAAGTATTCCATTTTATGCCCAGGATAATAAGGTATAATTATACCAAGTTTCATCGAAGTCGAACCGATTGTTTTCACGTGATGCCTGAACATACAGACAGACAGAGACAGACAGACAAAAATTTCTTTAATCGCATATTTGGGTTTGGTATCGATCCAGTAACACCCCCTGCTATTTATTTTTTCAATATTTTCAATGTACAGAATTGACCCTTCTACAGATTTATTATACGTATAGATAATGGCTGGATTGTTCAGCTTCAGCAGCATATCAGCAGATTTCCATCTTCGGACATCGCATTGGAACTCAAAGTTCCACGCACGCCATCTCATACAATACAAATTTCTTACCGTTACAGCTATTATAGCTCCGCCACCCTCCGTATTTTCAATTCGATACGACTTAGGGGTCTTCAGGGAAACAATCACTAGACGCCTTGTCGAGCGTATGCCTATGGGCAGCGGTAGTCGCATACCTGGTACGTAATACGTCCCCTGTCGCAATAATAAAATGCAAAAACATAGAATTCTATTCTTATGATTCATAAAAACCATACCGATCCATGTGGCTCGCGTGAATCACTCCGGATTCACACAGAATATTATAATATTTCTGGCACTTCCTATATCACAAATATCTCGACATCACGCGGACTTTTAATGATCTTTACAAAAAGATTATAGATGTTGTTCTGTTATATTTGTCTTTTTTTTGACGCAGGGAAAATGCTTTTAGGCACCGTCCAACCGGCTCTGGGTGAGCCGGTGTTATATTGGTCTATTGTATTCAGGTACATTTAAATACTTCTTTTTATGATTCAAAAATATACAGATGTTGGTATGTAAGAGTAGCTCTGCTAACATTTTGAAAACCAATACATTTCAATCTCCCCGCGAAACCAAAAAAAAATCAGTTAGTTTGATGTAATTTGCTCTCGTATGTGGGAGTCATCATTGTTATAAGTTTGACGTGTGCGTATGTGCGTGCGCGCCCACACAACTGGGAGGCTTGACTTGTAGCAATAGTTATCAATATACATAAGCATCAAATGGAAAGTATGCTTTGGTACACGAAAGGACGCAAGTAACTCAAGAGATGGAGAGAAATTATTAGGTTTCTAATAATTCCTTACAATGTCCAATTTGATGCGCGTACTGTAAGTTATCTTAGCATTTTTATATTTTTGAATTTTACATCTGATCACAACATAAGGCCAGCTGAGTTTGTTTCGCCGGTTCTTCTCAGGACAGGGCTAGGGTTGAACCGGTGGTAGATTTAATTGTTGACGTACAAAAAGTAATTCATGTAATTCTATTTTGAATAAAAAACTTTTCTTTTTTCCTTTCTTTTTTTTTTTTTTTTATGGTATAGGAGGGCAAACGAGCAGTCGGAGCCATTTTCATGACTACCGACGCACACAAACATCCACATAGAGGACATATAGGAGGAGGATTTATACAGATGCGCTGCCCTCCTTTCTCCTCCCACCTCCATGGGCTACCGGCTACTTACACACCGCACGAAACGCGACAGCACAGCTGTCACTTCACGCCGGTTTCGTGTAAGCGAGAGGTACCTCCCCGGTCGTGCCGGCCCAATTCGACTGCATGCAAGCATGCAGTGTGGCACTACCTCTCTTTCTTTCTTTCATTTAGTCAATTAGTCTACCCAATGTGGCCGGATCAAGAATGATAATGACGATATCCGTTCAAAATTATCTCATCCCAAGTCCTAAGCTTCATTTGACATGTGCGAGGTGAAAAAAACTATTAAAAACGTCCCCCCGAAGCGCATTTAGCTGATATAAACATTATACTGTGCTTATAGGGTTCACACATTCGCACTGGCGCTATTTCAAAACTAATTTATTTAGTCAATCGCCCATCACCGAGATCAAACAGACATTTCCGTGTGACTAAAAACCTCATTAGTTACACTGACTTTATACTAAATCTATTAGCAGTATTTGTTACTTAAATAACACAAGCTTATGTTCCACTGTTTTACTGTAAGTAGTAAGGACATTTTTACTGTAGAAAGTTAAAGTAAATCTGTATGTAACTTAAAATTATTGTTATGTGAATTATATTAGATTCATTTTTTTTTCTTGCTTTACATAGGTGTGCCTCTTTTTTATATTTGGCTATTTAACTATTTCTCACATAATTTAAATTATTTTTAAAACTATACAATTACGAGAACATTTTTTCACACATTAACAGCAATTGATTTTCCCCGACTGGCAGGTTTTATTAAACTTGTCACGTCATAAGAATATTAAAAAAAAAAAATTCCTTTAATGAACATGATTCAAATCTTAAACCAAAAATATGGCTACACCGTATCATAAAGCCCAAACTTATTAATTTTACAACTACATAACATGCATCTTTCTTTGACACGCCAATCAAACAATTAAGGAGAAACTAACTTAATCGTCTAGTAGGCGCTTAAGGCGCTGAATACACCTAAAATGGTTTTGTTTAACATTTTTTTAGCAACATCCGTTCGACATATCATGGTGAAAAAAAAATATATTATTTTTGAACATATTTCTGATCATTTGCCCGTCTTCAAAACACAATTTTATTTACTATGTTCGATAAAAATAAATGCCGAAGATACCTCTTAACAATAAATTTAACAAAAAAATGTCTATCAGAATTCTTAGTATTGTAATAATAATTCGCCGATATGCTCATCATAGTGTATTTAATTAAAAGCCCGTTTTATATTTTCAAATAACTTACTAGATTTTCAATAATAAAATTATTTTTTATTTATGGCTGAAATCAAACAGAGCGTTGCAAGCATAGACTTTTGTTCTCTGTCACTCGTACTCATTCGAGCAGAGCCCGCTGGGGCCTGTTGCTGTACGGACGTGTGTCGCTTTTTTTTGCACTGACGTTATTACTTATTTACGAACTTAATAGCTATTAATATTTTGCCTTCATTTTCCATTTAAATTCTATTATTGGTATACTAACTGGACTGGACTAACATAGAAATATACAAATTCATTGGAATGACAGTGGCGCTATCTATCGAAAATTGGTCGTACCAGAACAGAAACCTTCGTGGGCGCATTCAGAACAATTCACTAAAGATCATCACATGCTCAAATTCATTATGCATAACGATTCTAGAAAGGACATAATATGGACAAACATTCATTTTTATAAATAGATAATACATTCGTGTCTGTGAAACAATGGAAATACACATACAAAATTTCAACCCAATCGGTTTTCGATTTCGTATAAACAATAAATTGTGTGAATAAACAATCAGTGTAATTGTACTTTGGTACTAAAAGTAGAATGTTCCCGGTTCAAACCTCCGCCCTTTCTACTATTTTTAAGCTTTTTGTTAATTTTTCTTCTTTGTGTTTTTGTAATTATTATATTAAGTAAAAATGTTTCAGTGATTAATGCTTTATTTAATTTTAATATACGAATATTATCAAAAGTAATAGTTACTGAAACATTTTTACAGCAAGAAATACTTCAAAAAGTAAAATAATAATTACGAAAACATTTCAAAAAAGAAAAATGAACAAAAAGCGGAAAAAAAAGTAGAGACGGCGGGGGTTTGAACCGGGAGCATTGTAAAATCAGTACTAAAGTATAATTTATTTACTATGTAACCGGACGAGACCGCTAGACCATTGGATACATTAATAGATTCCTTAAAATTACGCATGTATTGATAATAATAATAGTGTACAAAAGTAAATACTTTATAATTTCCATAATGTGTTTTTTCTTGTTAGCCATATTTGTACACTGATTGTTTATTCACACAATTTATTGTTTATAAGAAATCGAAAAAATAAATCAACAACAACAGCGAAACGGAGCGCACTTTCAGTGTCATATAAATTTAAACTTTATTTTCATTACTGTAGTACTTATTATCGAATTCTCGCGACTTCCGCGCGGATTCCAGAGAAGGCTCGCGCAGTCGCGGGAATCCGCGCGGCTCGTTCGAGTTTCTCATGCACTAATAAGTATTATAGTAATTATTATAAAGTTGAAATTCATATGACACATAAACTGCGCTTCGCTTCGCTGCGCTTCGCCGCGCTTTTGGTGTGAATTGACCCTAACACCAACTCAACAAGCGGTTGCGATGAATTGGGCCGGCGCGAGTTTTAAAATATTATTACAGAAATACATATATTATGTACCTATACATCATATGTTATATAATATACGTCTACGACCTAGACAGGATTCGAATCCGTGTGCACAGGCATATAGTTATGGCTAGCGGAATTACTCACCGTTCTAACGCACGAAACGATGTCACTTCACGGCTGTATTATGAGAGCGAGGGGTACTCCCCCGGTACTTCCAGCCAGATT
>LUGF01038799.1:35704-46577 GCA_001625245.1 Calycopis cecrops | reverse complement strand
AATAGTGCAATAGTTTTATTTTTTCTGCGCACTATTCTACACTTTTGGCCTTCTACTGTCACTATTGGTAGCTCGTTGTAGACTTTACGGCGCATTGTCGTTTTAAGGGTGCTGCCGGCACAATTCGGCTAGAATGCTCTACCTACTAGCATAGTAAACTACTAGTATACTATAGTATACTATAGTACTAGTATAGTACTACTACTACTACTACTAGTATACTAGTACTATTAATACTACTACTAGTACTACTTTATAGATTGAAATCAGTGACTACACATAAGCGACATTAGAAACGCACGCGCAATTTGCCTGCGAGAGCATGGCTTCCGTCCGCACACCCACTCGGGCGGCAAGAGATAGGAGGCAGCGGATGCGGCCATTAGTGCGAGATTTTATCTGCGGCACGCGTCACACGCTGTAGCGTGCGCGGAATTATGTATATTATGCCTACTATATTTTTACTAGCTTCTACCCGCGGTTGCGCTCGCGAATTTTTTTAAAATAAAAGTATTCTATGTCTTTTCTAATACTAAGAATATGTGTACAAAGTATCATGGTGATTGATTGGTTGAGTAGTTTTCGCGTCAAAGCGTAACAAACTTACATTCACATTTAGAATATCAATAAGGATAATATGTATATTGTTGTATGTTTTCAAAATTCGGGATAAAAGTTGCTGTTACATTACAACTTAGACAACAACAACAACAACTACAACTCAGCAGGTACCACGCAGAAAATTTCATAAGAATCAGTCGAATCGTTTCGATGAAGTTTTAGATTCAGATCATCACCCTATTGCAGTCCACTGTTGTACATCCTCTCCCACAGCCCGCCACTGACCTCGACCTTTGACTATCCTTTCTCACTTCCAGCCTACGGCTTTGGGTCGAAAACGTTCATTTTTTTGGGTTTACGAGGAAATGCTTTGATGCAATGTCTACACGTGGTCGAATTCTTACTAAAGCTAAGTATAATATTCCAAAAAGCGGCAATATCTGCATTTCGCAACAAAAATATTTAGGAGCTCCGGGAAAAGGGTAAAATAAACTGCGTAGGCAGTTATTTCGGTACCCTAACAATAAATAAGGAAAATCCAAACGGTAGGAGCCCGAACTAAATATAGCCCTCTATATTTTTAACATTTTGGTAAGAGGCGGTGGCATGTTGGATTGCAGCCTTCTTGGGCGTGTTCGATAAGGTCTCGCTCACATACGTCTGCCAAGTAATATGCTATCGCGTTTTGTGTGGTTTGTGAGGATGACACTTACCCACATACCATGCTCCTATCCACCTCTCGGTATACGGAGCCAATCGCGGGAGACGCAGGAGGTTTTTCTCCTCGGCTCTGTTCCCCAACGTGCAATTCCTGACTCCCTACAAACTGTCTTAGTGCTCTCTCGTTATACCACTCTCCCCTTTCTAGGGCCTGACGTCACAGAGACAGATGTCGTCATCGGCCCTGTCAGCCCTGGCTTTTGCAGTTACGCCATTACATGTCCTTCCGCTTCGTGTACCATGTATGCGCAAATGTTTGTGAGGACAAGTCTGCATAACGTACGGCTATTTATGAGCATCATTTTTTTAATGTATAAGAGGGCAAACGAGCAGTCGGAGCCATTTTCATGAACGGCGGCCATAGACATCCGCATAAAGGTTGTACGGGTTGCCCTCCCTCCATTCCCCCATCCGTGGGATATCGGATTTTAAAGTATTTACTTCTGTTCCTACATAACATATATATGTAAGGTATATTTCTGTTGGGTGGGCCATCGTAAAATATTTATACTTTGAAATAAAATTTCCCCCTCACACCTTTCCCTTACGGTAGGGTTGCCATCCGTCCGGGTTTCCCTGGATTTGTCTTAGTTTAGAGGCCGTCCGGGGAGCGTCCGGGCGGGGTTTTATTTGTAGTCTGGATTTTGATTTGATTGGTTTGATTTTTAAATGATTGATTTGATTCAAAAAACTAAGACTAAAAATTTATGTTTTGGAAGAATTTTTTTCGTCATTTAGTTTAAAATAGCATTAAAATAAATAATAATTGATTTAAGACCATTAAAGTTATATTTTATTCTTATGAAAAATACTATTTTCTAACGTCCGGGTAGGAAACTCCGAGATCCGGTGTTCTTACGTGTCTTGTCCTGGTTGACAGATTTTTGAGATGGCAACCCTACCTTACGGCGATGAATAAATGATAGATGTGTAGGCAGAAATAACTTAGACGTGAGTCTGCGGCTTTTTTTGTGTAATAAAATGAAATGCCGTGATGGTGGCTGGTGGTGATCTGTTTGATGATCATTTGAGTAAAAGGTAGTGCCGCCCACGCATGCAGCCGAATTGGGCCGGCACGACCGGGGAGGTACCTTTCGCTGACAAGATACCGGCGTACAGTGACAGCTGTGCTGACTCGTTTCGTGTTGTGTGTAAGTAACCGGTGGCCCATGGAGGTGGGAGGAGAAAGGAGGGCAGCGCAACTGTATAGCCTCTATGCGGATGTCTATGAGCGTCGGTAGTTATGAAATTAGCTCCGGCTGCTCGTTTGCTCTCTTATACTATTAAAACGTCGTTTTCGAAATTATTTAACACTGTAACTCGCGTAGCCTTAATATTAACTACGTCTCAATCAATGTAATAATGCCACCAAATTAGATTCGCACCTGTAGGTACTCTATTTGGCCAGTACCGTGGTCAAAGATAACTCCCCCGCTATCAGCCCGAGGCTCGTTCTGCGAATCGGCACCATCCGTTACACTCTCGTCGCGCATGACAAATAACCACACACATCACAACACCAATTACTTACATCAGTGGTTCCCAACCAGTGGTCCGCAGAAGCCAAAATATGATCCGCGAATGCCTTAAATTTAGAGGACGGTAAGGCGTTGGTTGTTGCATGTGAGTGAGAAGAGAGATATTTTACCTACACGGCGCGGAGAATATATTATAATAAAAGTGGTCCCTGGCCAAGAAAAGGTTAGGAACCCCTGACTTACACGAATTACTGTAAGCGAAAAAAAACCGGCGATAAATTTGCATAATTTTGCAACTATTCATTTGGCTAGACCTACTCCAGGGTTTCTTAAACTTGGGTCCACTGACCCCCAGGGGTCCGTGGTGTATGTGTCAAGGTTCCGTAGCTCAGTTAAACCTTAGGTAACCTTTCTTTTCCTAAAATATAATTGACAGGAGTCCGCGGAGATCTTAAATTCTGGAAAGGTGTCCGTGACTGCAAAAAGTTTAAGAAACCCTGATTAAAATGGCAAAGGAATATGGGAGTGTTTAGACTGCTACCAATGCCTATTGACATTGGTATAATTGTTATGTAGATGGGCTGCACTGTTTCCCTCTGTCCCACAACATGAAACCACCATGAAACCAACTTCATGAAATAGAACAATTGTTGAACTTGAAGACCATTCAACCGCACAGAATGTAGCTGTTGTTACAATGGCATGTGAATGTGAGGTCGTGCTGGCTCAATTTGGCTCTCATGCAGCATGACACTTTCTGTTGCTGACAATATTAAGCTAACAATAATTATTAATAAACGTTATTTAGGTTGAGTGTTAATGTGTAAAGAAAGTGTTTTACGAAAAAAAAATAATTAGAATTTCAGAGTATTCAGGTTCGCTGCATAAATAGGGTTTACACTTTCAAATAAACTCTTCCCCTGTGAAGGTATTGTCACTCTATCATTGGCCATGAATATACATTACATATTTAACTGGCTGAGCTCAGAGGTTTCACTGTAGTTCTATGTCGCTCGGTGAGAATCGGTCGAGCTGTTTCGGAGGACTATAGCAGCTGAATTAGGATTGCATGACCAAGGTACTTCTTGCTGATATGACGCTGTCGTGTTTCAAACGGTCGGTGAGTTACCAGGGGCCCTTTGGACTACCAGAATATCAGAAGACTATGGGAGATGGTAGTCAACAACTGCTCAAAACGTTTGTTTGTCCTGTCCATTAAAAAAATATCAACATCAATAGTAGTTTGAGAAACATTGAGACAGTCATTAACCTTTGATTTGTGTTTAGTAAAAACTATCATATTAATTAATTTGGACTATTGCCTATAGGCAACAACTTACTACAGCAAAGCTTTATCTAACAGTACACTATACATTATGGTTATAGCTATTGTCATTCCCTGCCATTGCCTTTAAGAATTGACATACAAGTCTCAATATGCAGCAATCAGACCATTAAATGTATTGACATATTCACGATCCCAGTGTTATTATGTATGATTCATCTTAGTGACTGTAGGAAAATTATAAACTCACAGACTCTAGATATTTAATCGGCCGACAGTTTGGTTAGTACTCATAAGTATCAAGTACTGATCATCATAATACTAACATAAATTTTCATATTGATTAAGAGTCTAAATAATAGTTCTCTTGATTAGCATGAAAATGTAATGGCCAATAAAAACCTTCATATGATTATAAATATTTGTGGCATTGCAATAATTTTCCCCATCATTACTCAGTCCTAACTGGACAAATTTCAATGCAGATTGTAAGTTGAGTTAGATGATTTCATGCTAATCACGGGTTGGCATTAGAATAGAATAGAAAATTGTTTATTCAGTACTCAACTGCTATATACAAAAACACAACATCTGCACAAAAATCGTGGTAGTCTTAAATAGTATAATAGCTGCACTATGAAAATGCTTAGTTTTTGCTTTTTTCATACATTGGAATGACATAATATAAGCCAATACATCATGTGTTACACATTTATACATATTGTCATCTACACAGTTCATAGACTATGTTCTTATTATTCAAGAATTAGGAAAATTTAATAATAAAAATTTCAAATTTAAAAAAACACATTGAGCAAGTAAGTATAGCGAGCAAGCATACGGGGTCCATACCTAAACTTTGCCAAGTATAAAGGCTACGGTGAGAGGGGAGAGCAGCAGATCTCTATCATAAACATTCTTGGGTAGGTTAGTTTTTTATTTGCACTCAAAACACTTCCTTTTGTACTTATATCAATAATTATTGCCCACAATTAAGATTGACAGATTGAAGACACTTTTAATTATTTTTATTTTTCAAACATTACACTATCTAATCAGTTGTTAAAAAGGTTACTGGTTATTTCTAGTAATTTCAACAGCTTATTGCAAAATGTTCATGTGTAATTTCATATAATAATTTTTGTTTATATTTTTAAGATAGGCTTCCCCTCTCCCCACCTCAACAGAAAATCAAATGTTTGGAGGCTTTTGAAAATTTTCAATAAATTTCACACTGGTTGTCTTGTCACCTGGCTGGTTGAATAAACACTCGTCTTGCAAGTACTCAAATAACTATTCATAAAATATTAAAGTGGAATTAGCTCTTGTTATTTTTTGGCCCAATTTCTACAATTGAACATGCTGCATGACTGCAAACGATGGTAATTTTTTAATAGAAATAAATTGTTCATCATGATTTGTCACAAGAGATATGGTACATATGTGTTGCACTAGTTTTTGTTGTTTTGGTAGTCAGTAAATTTGTCGTGTCATTTATAAGGTAGTTTGAAATATTAATATACAAATAGGTCATGTTAAGAACAGATTCACAATTTGAGCATATTTATGTAAGCAGCCGTGGTATAGCGGCGAATGACGTATAGTTCAACGGGCACTCGCAGGCTCAAACCTATGGTGTCTCTTTTTCCCTTTTTGTGCTTAATGCAAATTTGTGTTTCATGAGACAGTGCGGACATTACCTGTCAGATCGTCAAACACTCCAGATGTGTGCCATTCTATTAAGAAATGATAGTGAGTGAAATTTACACTTTTGGTACCACAATTAGTGCTTGAAATATATTTGAAACACATAATAAATTAATCTTATTCCGAATAATAATAATTAGTGTGGAGTTATTGAGAGCTGAGGGGTAAGTTGTTTTGTAATGCATTTATCATAGCACATAATATTACATTGATTAGGGTGTGTCTGAGTCGCATATTTGTCTCTTGTTGTAGCCTACAGACATGCCCTTTAAGGTGTGACATGAAATAATGAGGCCCACCAATTTGGAATTTTGATATACCCTGGACACCGTGGCCGTGGCAATTGGGTTTTGGCAAGATCCCGTAAAGTACTAAAAATCTTCCTGGCGCCCATTGGTAGTTTATAAGAGTATAGATTTAAGATAAATAGATAAAAGTATATACATTTAAGTTAGATAAATGGAAGTATATAAGTTTAAGTTACTTTGCTGTTCAATAATATAGGTATAGGTACCTTGCCTAATATTAGTATCAAGATTTATAAGTAATAAATGGCTTTGTTACACATATCTTGATAATGATCTGTTTTTATTTTATTACCCTCGACAGCAGCCCGTAACATTGTGTCCTATAAGTATCTACATATTCTAAATAACAATATGCCTACTAATAAGACTCAGAGGTTGTCGACTGTGGTAGCTATGATTATATTACTTGAAAAACACAAGTGTGACACAGACCTTGAAATTGCTTGTGATTTTGCTCAATCAATCTTAATTAAATCCCAATAGAGCATTGTTAACTAATAATACACACAACTAATAGGATTCTAATACTTTTATAGAATTTAAGCATTTAAAAGTAGATTGTGAAAGCAACTATTATCTGTGTGAAATCTATAGGTTAACATTATTTTCCTTTTTATCATAGGTAATATGATCAATAAAAAAGCAGTTAAATAACATGGTTTCCATGTTTTCCATTATTACAATTCTTTGAGTTAAATTATAGACGACTATTAAAGTGTGGCGGTAAATAGATAAAATGTATAATAGCAATCATTGCCACATTAGAATGAGGTTAGGCGTAAATTGATTGTCATTTTAATAAAAACTATATAGCATTATATAGTACAATGCGTATTCTCTAGAACCTAGCGTCGACGTATAGGCATTCGGTAGGTAGTGACAATTCACAGGAAAGGCGGAGCCGCATAGATCGTCAGCAGGCTTGGGCGATGGCGGTCAAATAACGGCCAAACTGACGGTCCACTGGCAAGCATTGCGTCAATGAAAAAAACATCCAACCACAATAATTACGTATAAAATAAGTCAAATTAATAAATATGTTTAACTTACCACATGTCAACTAGTTTAGTAAAAATTCAAACTATCATTCACTCACAACACAAAACATTCCACATCCACGATTGACAATCACACTTCCACAGTCCAGTGTCCACACTCCACAGAAAATTATTGAAAATTGAAAACAGTTGACAGATGATGTAGTTTGCAGACGGGCGGTGGCGGAAAGCATGACATATGACCATAGAGGATGATAGAGGACAGCAGCTTATCATGAAATTATTTTTGGGAAATAAAAAAAGTCCATTGGCATTGCAATCATTTGGACTTCTTAACACTTTTCTTCGGTTTAGTACGCTGTTTCGTCTTTTTCCTAAATTCAGTCAATCGTCCCACGTTTCACAGATCCTCATTTACTCAGTGCAACCACCTTTTTGCACTCGGTCTCTTGAGTCTTGGTCTTTTTTGTTATGGCGTCCATCTGGTTATATTTTTTTTTCTAGTTTCCAATATCCTCGCCTTCCGAGTAGACGCGGTGGCCTATCGAATTTGACTATGATCTTTTGCCCTAACAGTGCGTAAAGCGTTCTCTGATCCTCCTAACTTTTAAGATAAGTCTAATTAGAACAAATTGAAATTGTGCTTAAAATCATAATATTTAGATTTTCATCCAAATATCAAACACTCTATACAACACATTGTAACATATTTTAGAAAATAATTGCGTACACGTTTGATGTTAGTATAATTAGAAAATCAAAAAATACATTTAAAACAGCAGAAAAAAAGGACGTTCCCCTCTGCCAAAGTACATTGGCCATATGACCATACACGTTTATTAAAACTAGTTGACGTTCAACTGGCCGCCATTTCGTATAGTGAATAAGTGCTCCCGAAAAATGGTTAATTGTGCAGTTTCTTTTTGTAACAGGCTATCCGCTACTTCAATTCTTCAAAATAACGCTGTTTCTTATCATAAATATGTAAATACAAAATAGGATAAAAAAATATTATATTAATACTAAATCTTAAAATAATATATAGGCACTTTCGTTAAGTTATTATACGTGGTACCTTGGTAGCTCTGAACGTAGCACAGGGGTAGTGCATATTATTTTAAAATATATATATTTCCCTATATAGTTTGTGAGGTAGAGACGGACAATATGATTGAATGATTCATGAAAAGTTTTGTTTATTCATTTTAACCTTTATAACATTAATTGATATTTAATGTGTTACCTGAAATTGTTTGATTGTAAGTAAAAATGTTACGCATAAATAGGAGATAAAAAATGATGAATTGACATTTCATTAGAACAGATATTTTGGTAAGTGAAGTACTTATGCATAAAAATTCTTTCTAAATAGCATAAAAACATAAAATAATCAATTCTTTGCATTTCATTTAGTGAGGAATTAAACTGCATTTATATTTTTATTTTGTTTTAATATAAAATATATTAGAAGTAAAGTTTATTGAAGGAATTAATTTTAAGTAGATATTAACAGGGCTGGGTAGTATTACTATATATAAATACATAATAGGAATACAAATACATACATACATACATATTTATGATTTTTATGTTAATTAAGTAGGTATTTCCAAAGAAACTAAAAATTTGTTCGTCATAATATTTCAATTACCTGACACTAAAGTATTTTGTAGTTAGTATTTCAAATAAATTTTGGTATGTGGTAGTATCATGCTGCTTTGCAGCCGAATTGGCCAGCACGATCGACGCTAGACTGTCATCATTTTAAACTTTATTGTGTACTACTCGCATGACATATACTTTAGTATTCCTTAAACTATTAGACTGACTTTACCAAATAAAAACCTTAATATACTATTCTAAAACGATTTTATATAAGATTATTCTATAGGTAATAATTTAATCGTATTAAAATTATATTTAATATAACATAGGTATCTATTTAAATTTAAAAAAAAACGAATTGTGAACGGCAACAGTTCGTTCATTAATTCCTAACTTTCTCAATAATACATAATGCATGTACATCACTAATTTTTCTCGAAGTGTGCGTGTTGTTGACAAAATGTAACAGTGTGCTATACGTGTTTACCTTCCCTCCCTCAAATAATGCCAGAGAAAGTTGTACTATGATCTTAGATTAAGTATACCACCGATAGATTGGCGATGCAACTATAAAGGCGAGACCAAAAAGCAAATGTCTCAGTGTGCATATGCAATATGCATATGTGTGCGAGGCAAAAAGTGCTGGGCCTTAATGTTCGATTTGTCGATAAATGTTTTTTTATCTCCCGATTCAAGCAAATTCAATATAAAGTGAATTATAAAAAAAAACTACTTATACGAACAAAACCTGTTAAATTTCTAGTAATAGTTCTTTTTTTGCTTCATAATATCTAAGCGGCTTCTAAAAGCACCAATAGCTTTCTTCGTTTTTTTCTTCGGGGAAATTTCTAATAAAGAAACATTTGCTGTCGAACTACTAGGTGCCGGCGATATATCTCTGTATACATGCGACGATACTCTGCGAATTGGCTTTTTTTTCTGGTGGTATACCTTCATGTAAGACGCTATTCTTTATTTAAATATAACATTTACTTTATGGAATACAGAGAAAGAAAGAGAATGTTTCATTTCTATGTTACGAATAAAATCAATTCTGTATAGTAAGGTGCAACATTTATATAACAATATTAGACTTAAAGTCAACTTGGTTTTTATTGTATTAAGATGCGTATACTGAGATACAAATATGTATCATAAATTAAGACTCAACCTTGCAGGAGCGCTCTCGGCTCTCTATATTGGCGACTGACGCTCCATTACTATAGTGATATGACATACCCATGACAAATTATGAAATTATACACAAACAAAAATTAATATATTTTACAACTAATTTACTAAAATATTTTAATTTTTTTTTAAATATTTTCTCTCTTCGTACATGCTGATCGTCGACTATGAGCGGCCGGGATCATTGACATCGTGCGAGATTGTATGCGCCGATACAAAGCAAGATTACATTTTTTTGCTATTTAACTTGTTTGAAAAATGTATTTTCGTAAATTAAACATTTTTTAATTAAACATGGTAAGCATTTCGAATGTTTGCACTGAGTGCAAATTGAAAGATTTTTTTCTCTATCTCTATCTATGTCAGCATTAAACTTTAAGTGTCATAATTATTGCTGTTTACCTTACCTTGTCATAATAAATATTCTAAATAAACATAATATTAATCATTTATTTACATGTTTGCGCGACGTCTCACATCGATGCTAAGATTACACTGGACAGCACTAAAAGCAGTTATACTGCGCCCGTCGCTACCCTATTGCGATTACGAGGCCTGGGACACTATTACACGGGTATTAAAACGCCCTTAACGCAAGGAATTAACAAAATTGCACTATCTTGCGTTAGGGACCTAATCCTTCCCTAAATGTTTTTTTATTTACTTGAATTCAGTATTGAGTAGGAAGCAATTATATGTCTATTTGTCTATCTCATACATAAAGTATTTTACAAGTTAGGGCCACTTATATACAGGGTATAACAACGCACAGTATGTAAGTACTGCATGACGAATGAACGTGTTATCTGTAAAGTTATTGGCTGGGATTTTTAATGCAGAAAACTACCAAGTGTCACTGTCGAAGTCAAAAGGAACAACCGTAGACGGGTAAACAAACGATATGTCAAATATGTCAAATGAATGTATTATTGTGGTCATGTAACACTAATCAATTCAGTAATATTAGTTTGAAAATTTTACTATATACATTAATTTATTTCCCTTAATTAAATTAAAATG
>LUGF01038799.1:21007-35623 GCA_001625245.1 Calycopis cecrops | reverse complement strand
TGAAATTGATTTAATAATATATGAATTTTTATGTTTACTTACGTATGAAATGTAAGGTCTTCCTGCTTTTTATTCCTTGAGGAATGATTTTTGCAGCCCTTCACTACACAATTCGGCATTTTCAGGTAATAAACAATTATTTATTTGGAAGTCATACGCCATTGACGAACTGTCACAAACTAATGATCTGGGTGTAGTTTGATTGTCAAATGTGTATGTGAGACCGTGTATATACAGGACTGGGTGTAGTTTTGCTGGCTTCATTACATTGTTAACAGCACTCCGTCTATACTTTTTATTAAGTCTATGTTTACAACTAATTTACTAAAATATTTTAATTTTTTTTTAAATATTTTCTCTCTTCGTACATGCTGATCGTCGACTATGAGCGGCCGGGATCGTTGACATCGTGCGAGATTGTATGCGCCGATACAAAGCAAGATTACATTTTTTTGCTATTTAACTTGTTTGAAAATTGTATTTTCGTAATTTAAACATTTTTTAATTATACATGGTAAGCATTTCGAATGTGTGCAAATTGAAAGATTTTTTTCTCTATCTCTATCTATGTCAGCATTAAACTATAAGTGTCTTAATTATTGCTGTTTACCTTACCTTGTCATAATAAATATTCTAAATAAACATATTAATCATTTATTTACAATATGTGTGCGCGACGTCTCACATCGATGCTAAGATTACACTGGACAGCACTAAAAGTTATACTGCGCCCGTCGCTACCCTATTGCGATTACGAGGCCTGGCACACTATTACACGGGTATTAAAACGCCCTTAACGCAAGGAATTAACAAAATTGCACTATCTTGCGTTAGGGACCTAATCCTTCCCTAAATGTTCTTTTAATTACTTGAATTCAGTATTGAGTAGGAATCAATTATATGTGTATTTGTCTATCTCATACATAAAGTATTTTACAAGTTAGGGCCATCCGCCAGGAGAGAAACAACGCACAGTATATAAGTACTGCATGACGAATGAACGTGTTATCTGTAAAGTTATTGGCAGGGATTTTTAATGCAGAAAACTACCAAGTGTCACTGTCGATGTCAAAAGGAACAACCGTAGACGGGTAAACAAACGATATGTCAAATATGTCAAATGAATGTATTATTGTGGTCATTTTTCACTAATCAATTCAGTAATATTAGTTTGAAAATTTTACTATATACATTAATTTATTTCCCTTAATTAAATTAAAATGTTAGCTAGTCATTGTATTAAATTCACAAGATATACAAGACCTATTATTTATAGAAAATATAATGTGTATAGGAGTATTGCTCCCGTTACTGGATATTGTCAAGATTTAAGGTTATAAAAATGAGTAAAATTTATTACAGTATCAAAGATCTGATGATTATATTTTCAATAAAACTTTAATTTACAGAAACTTAAAAAAAAATCTTAAAAGAAACTACTGTACAAACAAAACAATAGTCCAAGATACTGCTAGAAATAAAACTGTAGTAAATAATAGTAAAAACCCAACAAAAGTAAGGCAAACCGTGTCTTCGGCAGAAGTCTTAGAAAAACTTATAGCTGGTCTATCTTCTGACATTCATCAAAAGAATAGAGTGTACAAAAACAATTTAATGCGTGTTTTAAGTAAAATAAAGGAAGAAAATTTTTCTACAAAGAAACAAGGAATACTTTTATTGAATTGTTGTACACAACTGCTAGCAGATGAAACTCCTGGAACGAGAATGAAGTTAGCCGAAGACGTGTGGAACACCATTAAGTATGTTTTTTTAAACATCTTCATTATCCAAATAAAATTTTAAGACTTAAATACCTGTACAAAAATTGGTTAGGGTCTGAGTCGACGAAATTCAGTCGACTCGTTTTAAGACCACATCCCAAAATCTTTTCACTAATCACACAGCACAATTTAGGGTTGCCACCCGTACTTTATAATAAAGTATTGTATGTACATTATTTCAAACATTTGTACTCTATACTTTATGAGAAAAATACTTTATATTGCACAATCAAAAATTTACGGGATTCTAAAAGTGTAGACCGTAAACATGCTACTGATAACCTATGTTTTACATATTAAAATTAAATAGGCTGTAGCACTGATGATCAGCATGATAATATTTGTGAAAAGTGAAATAAAGTAGGTAGGTACTACCTACTACTACCCTACCTACAATATTCTTTTTCGTAATTTAAAATTATGTTATTAGTAATGATAAAACAAAATGTACTTTATTTGAAAATCATGTACTTTATTTTTTTACCATTTGTAGCCTATATACTTTATTTGCAAGAGAAAAAGGTGGCAACCCTACAGCACATAGTTCTGGACTTAGGGTACTTGTACCCCTTTGAAAATAATATTGGAGGCTGCTGCCTGCAGTGCATGACTTTTTAATTATTATAGATACTTAATGTGGCTTTCTTCTGTTACGACTAAGCTGAAGCCTTTTCAGCCCGTGTTGTTTGGATTGAATCTGGATTTATCTAATAGTAAATTATGAACATTTATAGTATTATACTGTATAGTTACTAATGAACTTGTAAACAATTTTTTAGGGATCACACAAAATTAACTGTAGATCACTACAATGAATTATTGAAGGTCTATATAGATAACGAGGATGAGTTTTCAGTAAAATTGTTTATCGAACAGATGTCTCCGCTGAAACCTACTATAACTACTTATGAATTGATATTGAGGGCACTTGCAGAGGTAATAAAAAAAAATATTTGATCTAATTAGTGAGAGGTGTTGTGGGTAGTATGGTGGTAATAGTAAGCTATCCAGGCCCCACCTCTCATTGAGTATCTACCTTAGATTTGGGTAAGTACTCAATGAGAAGAAACTGATCTTTTTAATATTGTTGTAAAAATATTGCAATTCGAAAAATTTAAGTTCAATAAATTCATTTTTATATTGCTTTTTATGTCTATTATTTTTACAGGTGGGTGATATTAATCAATCTATGGAAGTGATATCAAATATGAAAACACTAGGCATAGCAGCAACTGAAAGTGTTTTCAATTCACTCATCCTGTGTCAGGGCAAGGCTAGGTGAGTTTTACGACCATCACTAATATTTCGGTTTAATTCTATAAGAGGCTAACCCAGCAGTAAGAGCCTTTTATAGGCTACTGATGCCAAAAGCCAACTTTATAATTGTTATGCAGTTATATTCCATCTTTATATAGGGCAACACAATATATAATTCTTGTGAGTGTGATATGTGGTGCTTGTGCCTGTCAACTTAGGCTGCAATGCAGCAGGTGATGACTACTTGTTGGATGCATAATATATTAAAAAAATCAACATCTTCAACATATCACCATTTCACACCGGACGATACCTTTTCTGGAGTGGAAATCCACTTGAGAGCCTTTCTTCCCCAGCAGTTGTAGGGAAAAATATATAGATATGCTAAATTTGTATTTTCATCTAAGTTATGAGTAATTTAAATAAAAATTGTACCGGTATATAGTATAGAATTTTTTTTACTCATAATATATTAAAAAAATCAACATCTTCAACAGATCACCATTTCACACTGGACAATACCTTTTCTGGAGTGGAAATCCACTTGAGAACCTTTCTTCCCCAGCAGTTGTAGGGAAAAATATATAGATATGCTAAATTTCATTTTCATCTAAGTTATGGGTAATTTAAATAAAACTTGTGCCAGTATATAGTATTAAAATCATTTTTTTAGGCAAATATATTGTCAGAATTATCCATCAACAGCTGAATTTAGGCTTCTTTCAATGAATCTTAGTCGATTCATCCCTTGCCTCACTTATTGGCTTGGGGTGATGACATAGACTATCAGGCCATGTGACAATTTGTGATCAACACTCTTTTTCCAAATACATTACTCAAAATTCTCCTAAATTTTATGCTGTTTTATTTGGTGTATAAAAAAATAAAAATATCTATTTGATTGCAAATATTTATAAGGTGTTATCTGTATTAAAATACTCTGCATTATTCTGTATTAAAATGCTCTGTATTATTCTGTATTTAATGCTGTGTATTATATACTAGCTGTACCGTGCGCCCGTTGCTACGCCACCAACAGATACGTCAGCATGAACTATCATAGCAACATATAAAACTCATTGGTATGACAGTGGCGCCTACTAACTACCCTCTCAATAATGGTATCTTGATACACTTGTGCCGATGTTTTGATACCTTTTTCACAAAAATAGGGCTCAGTCACTGCTTCATACCTGTTACCTCTACCAAACCATCACTGAAGTCAGATAATGCCCACATTGCACTCTTTCGACTAATTGGGAAGCTTCCTTAGAGCTTTGAGCATAAATACGGTCATTTTGTTTGTTAAAATGTTGCTGATTTGAACTCGGCGCGCAGTACACAACCGTTCGGCGGGAGTAGCAATGAACTCTATATATATCCTTGAAGCGTCGTTGCTGGCCGCCTTTAGCGTCCGTCAGCTATTTGAGCCTTGAGGTCGATACACTTCGTGTGTGAACAAAAATCCAAGTTTTTTAAGGACCATTTCAAATCGATTTTTATTTAACAAAATATTACAATTACACGTTAACATTCGAAACACACACTTGGATTGATGTTTTTTACTACTTTTTTTTCTTACTACCTTTTTTTTTTTAATTTGGGCGGTGACCAAAATTTATCCCTGTAGGTATATAGATAATACATTCGTGTCTGTGAAACAATGGAAATACACATACAAAATTTCAACCTAATCGGTCAAAACGCTTAGTAGTTGACATACCTTCTTCTGTATTATGTAATATGCACAATAAAGTATATTTCATTCATTCATACATAGTACTAGTCTTATGGATTTGTCGACTGACAACAACAACAAAACAGTTCTAAATAGTACTGGCAGAGATGTTCGGAACGCTACAAAGCTATTACGTCACAAGACGTCATTTTTCTTAAAGAAGCGTATTCGCGCGTTTTATAAATTATGAATCCTTGATTTGAAAATTTGAGATAAATACTTATCAGAATTGAAAACAAAAAATTGTATGATTTCCATGATTACTGATAAACATTCTGGCGTGGTTGTAGAAAACTTGTCAAATATCCCATTCTATTTTGAATAAAAACATTTTCATTTCATTCATTCATTATTTTTTGTGACTTATAGACAATGGAATAAAGACAGCATTCAAGAGGTACTATCAATGATGAAATCTTTGAAGCTGGAATATTCCGTGTCTACATATACTATGACTGCACGTGCATACGCATTTAATAAGCAGGATAATCTCATGTTTGATATACTGGACAAAGCAGTCGCCAATGGTATTGTGTTTGGTGAAACACATATAATGGATATCGTCAAAACTTTAGCTGCAGCCAAAAACTATAGTGTTATACCAAAGGTGAGACTTTTTTATAAACACTATGATTGTTAAGTTATTAACTTTATCATTTATTTTATTAATAGAAATAGTAAATAAATAATATTATCATAATTGCATAATATGTTGTATTAAACAAATGGAATTTCAAAGCTAAACTCTATTTTTATTACAATTTTTATAACTTTATTTTATAGAAATAAATTTATGTATTTCTATTTTATTCTATTCTAAGTATTACAAAATTGTAAACAAAATCTCAAACAGCCCTAAGTAAGGAGGAAGAGGTGCAATTGAATTTCTTAACAATAAATGACTACCCCTAAACATATGGTTTTACAGATGCAGTTTTAATTTTAATATAATTTTTTTTCCCCAATTTCCCTAAGTGTAATATGTATATAATAATGTTTTAGGTATTGAAGTATTTACCCCACGAAACCCTGAAGACACCGTCGATTAGTGCGTACATGCAAAGTGTGTGTACACAGTTAGTGTTTCAAAATCATCCCATCGCAGCTCTGGAGTTATACAAATGCCTGCCGTTACCGTCCTTTGGACCTAAAGATGATAAGGGCCTCCATGGAAGGAGTTTAATAAGAGATTGTGTGAAAGCTGCATTGGTATGTAGATTTTTTTTGATTTTAATTATGTATTCTATTATAAAAAATGTGGTTGTCACAGCAAGCTCTTGCTGAAACTTGAATCTGTGTAAATTGTATTTGTGATTGTATCGATACGTGGATAAATTGCCGGTGGTATGGTGTGGTAAAATGCTAATTTGCTATAAAATAAGATATTCCGTTTCAGCCGTACAGCGTCATAGGGCTAGTGGCTGAGGAGTTGATGAACTCAGGTCGCAATCCCATAGCCATGCAGAATGCCACAGAGGCTGCCCTGCAGCAAGGCAAGACCCCACTGGCCTTGGACCTGTTCTGGCGCATGAAACAACTGGGCTTGCCGCTCAGGCCCCACTACTTTTGGCCTATACTGTTGAAGTCCTCGAAAACATATGGCGAAAAAGGTTTGTCTCTTGGATTACATAGAATATGTTCACTAGATAGAACATCAACATAAAAATATGTATATGGGATCATCAAGAAAAGAGCTAAAAAGGCCGGCAACTCATCGGCTAAACTGGTGTTGCGAATATCTCTGGGCGTGTGAGAAGAACTAATAAATAATAAACTATCTTGGGGGTAGGGCTCCAATGATATAAATACAAACATTGGCCCTATGGTATATATGTATAATTAGGTAGTACAGGGGGACAGGGGGGGATAGGGAAACAAGCTGGAGCTCGGAGATACCTTTAGTTAGCTAGCTTTTCATGACTACCGACACCCATAAACATCTTCATAAAGTTCATACGGATGCGTGGCCCACCTCCTCCTTTACACACCGCACGAAACGCGACAGCATAGCTGTCTCTCTACGCCGGTCTCGTGTGAGCGAGAGGCACCTCCCCGGTTGTGTTGTCCCAATTAGCACTACCTTTTATTGATGTTTTTTTTAGTGAGAGGCAAATGAGCAATGGGAGCCATTTTCATGACGACCGACGCCCACAGACATCCGCATAGAGATTATACAGTTGCGTTGCCCACTTTCCTCATCTTCCCGCCATGGGCCACTGGCTACTTACACACCGCACAGCTATCACTATACGCCGGTTTCGTGTAAGCGAGAGATACCTCCCCGGTCGTGCCGGCCCAATTACATGCATGCATGCAGTGTAGCATTTTAATTACATATATTATTTACCATAGGTATAATGAACACCATATCAACGATGACAGCCATGGACGTCAAACCTGACTACGAGACTATATTGGAGTACGCACTGCCCCACGTCAGCTTCACGTCACCACAGAACCTGATGAAGAAGTTCCTGGACGCCGGGCTGACGATCACCTCGGTGCTCACTCCGATGATGGTGACGCTGCTGAACACGGGGCAAGTCAGGTCGGCTAGCGAGATCTGTAAGTTTGAATTTTTGAATTGAAGTTAAGCGACGCTTGGTGAGGTCTGTACCGTGATCCCCCTCGACTGATCTCCGCCTTGTCGTGGTGAGGGGGCTTAGTAGCCGTGGCTTGGACAACCACGGTAAACCAAGAGGGATATCGGGCGGGGACGCGTCGGGTGGGCTTCGCTGGGGCCCGCTCTGGATGCGTCCATGGAGGAGTGTCTCGGTGTGTCGTTGCCGTGCACCCTATCTCCCGCGACCGAACGGGGGCGCACCGTCTGTTGCATTGGCGGTGAGGCCGCAGAGGAAGAGGAGATGCGGTGTGTCGTTTCCGTCCTCCCTGTCATCTGCGGCCGTTTAATGGCTGGTCCGCCGTCCAGCGGATGAGACAGCCAATGCCGGAGGTCCTCCACCCGTCCCTCTGAATCAGCAGATGGCGGCGTGGATTCGGCCGACCGGCGTGGGGTGCTCCGTTGGCGCATTGGGACCAGGGGCTAGGATGGGAACCTGACCCCATTGCACGGTTCTAATGTGGAGTTAGGGACTGTTCAAAGGCAGCCGGACAGTCCCTAAGGAGGAGGAGCCTGGCCTTTTCACCGAGGCCAGCCTGTCGCTGGAGGCGCCCTGTTGCTTTCAGATCCGGGGCCCTCCAATCATAGCGGCTGAAGGCACCCACCCGCAGGGTTTTAGTCGGTAGGGGTTACCACGTTGTCGAGCGCGACACTGTACCCGGTTGAGCCACCCAGGCTCCTCGGTAGCGTGCGTAAAGGCATTCCCCTGCGTCAACAAAAAAAAAAAAGGTCTGTACCGTGATGGGCGCGCGTTTTTAGGAGTGCATATGTATGTTTACGGTTTTCGGGTTGGTTGCCAACCGGGTACAGTGCGCTACCGACCTGCCGGCCGGGGCGGATTGAAGGGCCCCGGATCTACAAGCAACAGGATTTCTCCAGTGACAGGCTGGCCTCGGTGAAAAGGCCAGAATTCTCCTCCTTGGGGACTATCTGGCTTCCCCCGAACAGTCCCTACAACGTTGGAACCGTGCAATGTGGTCAGGTTCCTATCCTGTCCCTTGGCCCCAGTACTCCAAAGGAGTACGCCACCATGTTCCCATGGACCCGCCAGTTGTCCTACTCCACACCGCCATCTGTTGATTCAGAGGTACGGATGGAGGACCCTCCAGCTGATCCGCTCTTAGTCTGGCCTCTCCTCCAGGCCGCCCCGAGTAGCCCTATCCGGAATAGCCTTGGGGATCATAGAGGCACACAGCTTCTTCGGGGAAAAGAAATCCGGACAGCTGTTTTAATATGGGACAGGGCGCATGTGTGTATTTCACGTGTATTTAAAAAGTCGCAGCTATGTACAAAATAGTTAACATAACGTACCTATTAGTTTATTTACACTTCTCAGTAGCGAAGATATAGCTCGCTAATATAACATTTTTTATTTCCTTTACAGGCGAGCTGTTCGTAGGCAAAGTGGACGTGGCCGCTTTACTGAAGCCCCTAGTCAATGGCTACCTCACCAGCTCCGACACCAAATCCACGGTGAACATACTGGAGGACGTGAGGGGCAGGGCCACCGAGAAGGCCCGGGACTGGCCGGGCCGGTTCCTGTGTGAGCTGGTGCGACACAAGAAGATAGCTTATGACCTGACTGACTTCCTCGCTATTGTTAAGGTAAGTGATGAATAAAATAAAGGAGTTGAGGCAGTGCCTTCTAACCAGTGGTCCACAGATGCCAAAATATGGTCCGCGAAAGAGTTTAAATTTAAGCGGGCGGTAAGCCGTTGCAATGAGTGAGAATTTTTATTTTATTTTACTTACGTCGCGTTGTGGTCCCTGCTATCGAAAATAATATAAAAGTGGTCCTTGTCCAAGAAAAGGTTGGGAACCCCTGAGTAATGGAACACTTAAGGGAAGCACATACTCCAGTTTTAGCATCGGCGATCGGCAATTTTGCGACTGTATCGATACTGCATCACGATTTAGTAAGAGGTAGTAAGTATTTAAAATCAGACAAATAAAACAAAAACAAAATATTCTTCTAGATCAGGCAAAATAAACTAGAAACATATCGATGTCGGTTGAATAATGATGACGATAGCGATATAATGATGATATCGAGCAGTGCCGGCTGGTGCGTCATAGAACTGGTGGTGCACTTTTGGTCACCCAGTATTGAAATTATTAGCTAGGATTCGCAATAGCAATCAAACAAAATGTTTCGTTTATACATTGTTCCTTTTATTTTTTATATACTAAATCAAGATATTATAAATACAGCCTAACTGTCAATAAATAATATTTTTTTTATCAGAACAAAGATTATATCTTAACTTAGCCCTACATAAAAATAAAATAACTCATTTTTAGCAATTTTTAATTCTTTCCTGTTTGTTTGACATTGTTCGATCATTGAAATCGTTAGTTCGACTTTTATTTATTTATAATTATTAGTTACACAATTTTGCATCCTCAAGTTAGCCATAGCAAATATAGCCATTATTTAAATATAATAAAATTATTACTAATAGTACAGATTGTTGTTTGTTCGATTAATAATTGTTTTTTTTTTCAAAATATAGCTTAGTTGTTACGTATTTCATAATTATCTTTTTAAAAATAACACAATAGCGAGCTTTGTACTGTTTTATTTATGCACCATCTAGTCTCTATCCGCGTAAACTCTCGAATATCTAGTACTCAAATGTGACATAGATGTCGCTTGGCCTAATATCATAAAAATTTTTAAGAATTAATAAGTTTAAATTCAAAGTACGTTCTAGTTCTAAATTAACGGACTCCCCAGTCCCCATTCCGCCAGATGGGAGAGATATATTATATTGGGTACTAGATATTCCAAAGTTAACGCGGATAGACAAGAGGCTAGGGCTTGTGAGAAGAACTAATAAATAATAATCTTGGGGGTCACCTGGTTGCAGGCGTTACAAGCGACGGACTTGAAGATATCCAGCGCGGCAGTAGACTACTGTCTGACCCGTCTGCCGGAGAAGTACAGCGAGGTACAGGAGAGTGTGAGTGATGAGCTGGCGAAGATCACTGACGAGGGGCTGTCGGACGACGGGGATTTCTTCGCGCATCAGATGCCGCATCCAGTAAGTACTATTTTAGTAAGAGGTAGTGCCAGGCTGCATGCATGTACGCAGCCGAATTGGGCCGGTACCTTTCGCTTACACAAAATCTGCGTAAAGTGATAGCTGTGCTGTCGCGTTTTGTGCGGCGTGTAAGTAGCCGGTGCCCATGAAGGAGGAGGAAGGAATGCAACGCATTTATATTTCCTCTATGCGGATGTGTATGGGCGTCCGTAGACATAAAAACGGCTCCGACTGCTCGTTCGCTCCTTGCACTATAAAAATATCCTCAGCAATAAACAAAACAAAATCCAATGTCTATTTAACAAAATATTAAAATTAGTCGATAAAATTTAAAACACACATTCTTGTATTGACTTTTACTTCCTTATTTTAAAATTTGGCTAGTGACCAAAAATGTTGCTCCGAATACTGAGATATGGTGACAAGCATGAGTAGTTGGGGGACAGTGTATTCTTAGTCTAGTGATTAGATAGTATTACAATTTTATGACATTAATGAAAAGTGCTTAAATATTACTCTGTGTTATTTTGCTGGATTAGCCATACACGCCCTCATGAGATATCTTACGATAAAGACGGAAGCTATGCCCCCGACCCCTTACATATATATTAAAATGTAGGAAAGTTTATTACGAGTTAAATAACATAAGGTTGTCTGAGAAAATATGCTCAAGGATAACTTACTATAATTATTGTAATCTGTGGTATTACAATGTTAAAAAAACTGTTGATTTTCCAAATAAATCCATACTAATATGTATTGTAAATGCGAAAGTGTGTTTGTTTGTTTCTTTGTCCTTCTTTCACATCAAATCTGATCTCTTCTTCTCTCAATGGATCGATGTTATATTTAATAGGGAGATAGTTGAATGGCTGAAAAGTGCCATAGGCTTTTTTTTCTAAAATGCGAGGGAAGCCGCGGTGAACAGCTTATAATTATAAATTGCAGAAGCAGATGAACGAGGCAGCGCTCAAGGCGCACCTGACTGAGCTGGAGGCTAAGGGCATGAACACGCGCGGCGTGCTGCGGCGGCTGCTGCAGCGGTACTGCCGCGAGGGGGCACTGGCGGCCGCTAGCGAGCTCGTCGAGAAGTGTCGGATGGAAAACGTGCGTATTAGATTTTTTTTTAAATCGTATAAGGGAGCCATTACGTCGTACCTGTGAAGGGCATGAACACGCGCGGCGTGCTGGGAGGCGGTGATGAAGTGCCGGAATAAAGACGTGTATACTCTTATTTGTATTTTTTTTGTGATAGTATAAAGGGGCCATTGTTGCTCCTGCAGTCGGAGCCGTTTTCATAACTAACACACAGACACGAATGCCTCCTTCCTCCTCCCCTTCGTGGGCCATTGTCAGGAGACCGATATACTGGGTTATTTTTTGGTCACCGGCCAAATTTTAAAATAAGGAAGTAAATATCATTCCAAGGGTGTGTTTTAAATTTAATGGTATACTTGTGATATTTTATTCAATAAAAATCGATTTAAAATGGTCCTTAAAAATACATCGATCATTGTTCACACACAAAATGTATCGATTTCAAGGTCAGTGACCACTGCCGCTCGCGGCTCGCCAGTCAGATGTCACGTGGTGGCCAAGAAATATATTTATAACATGGGACAAAGGAATTGTATCTAGTTATTTTTTTATTTTTTTTATATCATAAATAGAAAGTATTATTGATTCCGAACCAAACCTAAAAAATTGTCCCTTGACCTAAAACTAACCCTGTAATATTTGATCGGCGTTACAAAAATATCTATAAAAAATTCATCAGGCTGGTTCTGTACTGTAAATATTGTAATTTCATTCTATACATATTATAAAATTAAGTCCCCGGCCGCTACTTTTTGTCTTTTATGTCTGCCTGAACGCGATAAACTCGAAAACCGAACGGATTTTTATACGGTTTTCAACGATAGAAAAGTGATTCTTTAGGAAGGTTTAGCTATATAATTTACCATGCTTTTATGTAAATTAGCGGAAATACGGCGTTAAATGTTAAAGAGGTTGCAAAAAATCTCGCCAATTGAGAGCATTCCACGCAAACGCCGCGTGAACTAACCAAGATATAGTTGAGTAATATACTAGCAAATTCAAAATCTGTAAAAACGCTACAAAAAAAGTCTGCGATAGCATATATCTATCTCTTACCGTTGACGTACAATAACCACTTTTGTATTATTTTTTTTAATTAAAACATTACGTTATTTTCAAAGTATTTTCTTTAGTCCAGTATCCAAATGAATGGGTTAGTTAGCTTATGCATCTAATGCGGATTAAAATAAAACTTTACACTATATCAATCAGGTGAATAGTTTTTGAGAAATCGTCATTAGAAATAATTAGCAGCGAAACATTTAAAGCTCGGCGAGCCAGCGTGCAGCGTGCTTTCCTTGAGATGCCTTTATAGGCATTATAGGCAATATTTGAGGAGTTCCTACAATTTCACCAAAATCCCATCATCAGATCGTGACCGGGCAATGGGGCCACCTGCATACCACCATACATTAAAAAAAACATTGTTTATACACATTATCCCTTCATGAGGCCCGCTGAGTTTGTTTCGCCGGTTCTTCTCAGGACATGTCTAGGGTTGAACCGGTGGTAGATGTAATCGTTGACGTTCAAAATGTAATTTTTATAATACTATTTTGAATAGAAACATTTCCATTTAATTTCATCCATTTGACTTCGTAGACCGTAGTGTGTGTATCGCGTTTATTTTTTTATAATTTTAAAATATTTCTAATCTATTATATAAAAATATTAACTACATCACTCTAAACTTCAACTGCGCTAAATTTACATTTATTTTGAAATAATACTTTTTTTAAAGATGGCTTACTAAGATTCTGCTTTACTTCAATATGAGGGTACCTGGTTTAGAGATATAATACAACCATAAGGCCCAACAAGATCGGACGATAACGTTTTTATTTTATTAAGAAAACAAACAGTGTTTTACATCTAACACTACAACTTTATTTAAATTTACTAAACACCAATTACATGTTAGCAGGTTCATGTCAGCATACGATTCAAATACTTAATTACAACAGGCGATTCCATTACTGCCTTACTATTGAATCTCGTCGGGACGTCCAGACATGTACTTCTTGCTCACTTAACATCATTGTCATGTGAAGTTCTTTAGCTCTCGATTCTTACTAGTTGATATAAATTGAGTTTTACTTAAGTTTTAGTAGTTTACACAAAAATAAACTAGTGATCTTCCAGAGCAGCGGTCGGCAACACGCGGCCGCCGAAGTCTTACTTGCGGCCCATGAATGTTTTGTAAATAAATAATAATAATAATAATATAATTCCTGCAGTTAAACCCGACACACTAACACTCTCACACAAATACTCTATAATGTCCACTTGGCTTTGGCCCGTGGATGTTATTAGCTACCGGTTGGTCTTGGCCAACCGAGAAGGAATAATCCTACTAACATCATAATAATAATAATAATAAGATCATCATCAGATCAGCGATCATCCCACCACCACACACTAGTAGGTACCTACTGCATCTACTTGGCTACGGCCCGTAGATGCAGAAAGTAACCAGCATTATGCTGAGCAATGAAAAATTTAAAATATAATAATAATAATAATAATAATGATAATAATAATAATAATAATGTTTTATTTATCTCCACAAAGGTTTTACAAAAACTGGTACAATATATTTGCCTTAAAGGATACCTTTGTGAGAGACTGAAGTCTGTACTAGATTTTTACAATCTGTGTTACTTATCTCCAGGCCCTCACCCCCTTATAAATAATAATAACTTATAAATATCAAAATCAAACGATCCGCGTTTGACCGTTGTTATTGACCGGCGTAGGCATATTGGGCTTCTAGGGTAAATATCAAAATTCCACCTTAAGTTTATTTTGCCGCCTTCTGGCCCTTGCCTGCCGAAAGGTTGCCGACTACTGCTTTAGATCGATGTTGGTAAGGTCTGAACGTACTTTTCTAGTATAAAAAAATTACAACACTGCAATAAATATTTTTGCAGGTGTTCTTATCAGCCGGCATGAAGGCGAGCATATTCGATCTCCACGTGAAGTTGGGCGAGCTCGAGCAGGCGGAGATTGCGCTGGCGGACCTCAACAGGACCGCGCCCAACTTCACACTGGACGAACACAAGGTCATCGACCTCGCCA
>LUGF01038786.1:47138-58377 GCA_001625245.1 Calycopis cecrops | reverse complement strand
CTGTAATAAAAAAAACAAATAAAGAAAAACAAATTATATCTTTTGCACTTCTGAACGAGAGATGCTTCCCCGATCTGCAGGATATTTATACGAACTTTAGCTTCTTGGCAATAGGTAAAAGGCTTTTGTTACTATTTTAAACAAACATCAAGATGCTACTCGCGTCCAACGCGCGATCAATTTCAGGAAAAACCAAGCGTTTTTACTAACGAAGCAACTTTAACTATTTTATCTAATTAAAATCGGTTGCTCGATAAGAAATACCAGAAACGATAAAAAAACAAGATATATTTCGCTATTGCTGAGCTCGGGGTCTTCGTTAGTTCACAATAACCGTAGTTTACTGCAATAAGCAATCGCGGCAATTAAGTTGATGAAGGTAAAGTGAAGCGGCGCTGGAGCTGCAGCTGCAACAACAGCCGGTACAGCGAGAGCTCCGTCTTTGTTCTCCTGTACGACAAATATTAGCTTTTGTTATTGGCTACCGACTACCCAGTAAGGGTGACAGCACACATGCTACTTTTATCATCAGCGATTTAGTCGCTTTTTAGAAACTGAATGCAGCGACCACACGCTCCTCAAAGCACCCTTAAAAACGCCAAACGCGTCGATTTGGTCGCAAGCGACTGTGAGTGTGTGATCGAACATCGGAGCAGATGATAAATCGCGCGATTCCGATACCGCGACTGAACGCAGCGCATCGCTAAATCGTTATGCAGCATCGATGCCGACGCAAAATCACCGATCGCCGATATTAAAATTAGCGTGTGTGATGTGGCCTTAATAGAAAATGTCGTGGTTTATAATCAACCGTAAACTGGAACCATTTTTACGCATTCACTAATCCGGTGGTGTGTAAGTAGCCGGTGGCCCATGGAGGTGGGAGGAGAAAGGGGGGCAGCGCATCTGTATAGTCTTTATGCAGATGTCTATGGGCGTCGGTAGTCATCAAAATGGCTACAACTGCTCGTATGCCCCCCTATACCATAAAAAAAAAAAATCCACGACGCGTAAACGGAGGTATTTGTAAGTTTTTACGTGTGTCACATAGCGATGGGCGATAGCGAAAAAAACAATCGACTAAATCGAAAATATTGATATTGCGCATTCTATTGTCGATTTAGTAGTTGCTCACCACAATTTTTCGATTATTTGAACAACAATCGACACACTACTAATCGAATGATGCACGCGGCCCGCGGGCAGCGATTCGATATCGATTATCGCGTCGATTTCGTAGTTCCTCCTTCTTCGCCATGATTGGAATTACAATCTACATGCTAACTATAGCAGGGTTGGCGAACCAATGGCACACGTGCCATTGTTGGCACGTACCTAACACAATATTTTGGGCACATTTTTTGTGGTAAATAATGAGTTTTGAATTCGTAATAATAATTATTTTTATTTTTCCCGTTATCACAAACTCAAGATTATTTGTTTGTACGTTTAAGACCTCATAAATTTTTTTTTTTTAGAAAATTGGCAAGTATAATATGCATAAACTGACGACCAGGCTGGCGCAGTGGTACAGGGCTCGGATAAGTGGATCATGTTGCGCCAGGGGTCGCGGGTTCGAAACTCGCCTTGGTTAAGGATGGTTATATATGTATTTCTATAATAAAAATCTTAAATGTATAATTTTTTTTAATTTATAAAACATATTAAATATATTCCGTTGTCTAGTTTTCGTAACACAAGTCCTTGCGGTACTTATCGCGGGGCTACGCTAACGTGGTGTGTAAAGTCCACAGACATTTAAAAAAATAAAAAATAAATAAAGGTTCACCTACCCTGAACTATACGCATGGCGCACGCGGCGGAATCAGGATGCGGTACGATATTGCGTCGAACAATCGATGTACTACTAAAGTATTAAACATACGTTACTAGTGAACACACTAATTAACCCCATATTTTGTAAGTTACGAACTACGTAACTAGCTACCGGACCATGAATATTTACAACTATACTTACAACTTCGTGTAGTTGGAGCCTCTCCAAATGACGGCTCTAAGTTTAAGCCTTAGTCTTACTGTTAACTAGCTGACATAGATATTACTTAAATCATACTTGTTCGTCATGATCATCAGATGCTTGCTGTTTAGGAGCTGAACTTGGCGAGTTATTTCTAACCTCTTTCACTAATAAATCAAGGTCTCATTTAACTGGCCGTAGTCTCGTGAATAGCTCTAATAAAGGGCTATTCACGAACCATAGCACTAATTGTCTAAACGCGCACACTTCTATTAAATTATGTTAGTTATATTGCCTAAATATAGATGATATCCTATTAATATTATAAATACGAAAGTTTGTTTGGTACTCCTTCACGCAAAGACGGCTGAGTCGATTTTCATGAAATTTGGCACACACATAAATGGTAACTTGGATACATAGGATAGTTTTTATCCCGAAAAAATGTTCCTATGGGATACACTGGGATGATTTTCTATTTTCCACGGGATCGAAATTTACGCGGCTGAAGCCGCGGGGCGCAGCTAGTATTAAGATAAAACATAATTAATTCATTAATTTCAATGCGATCTTAGTAGATAAACTAGGTGGCTGCATCGTTAACAATTTAAGTAATTAATTAATGTCCATTTTGGTAGGCTAGTGTTCACAAAAGAACGATATATAATATAAAGAATAAAAATAAAGGAGTTTATAACAAACAACTGAGGTGCAGATAATTTTAATAAATATTTTTTGATCCGACACGGGAATCAAAACCTTATATTCCTCTCCGTTAAATTCCTGATAAACGTAATTAATTACCGTAGAGGAATATAATGAAGGTACAAATGAATCATCCTCATACCCCTACAAAACAAATCTACCACCAGACACCGGGTCGTAAATTAAACCCGCGCAAATCCCCGAGTACAAGAAAAAAATCAAATTGAACGGTCAAATAATAGAGTTTTAACATCCTACTGGATTCTGTTTTTAAAAAAATGCTAAATTTATTTCGGATGATCTATATTTATAGCAAACGTGACGTTATTTTAATTTTTTTAGTATAAAGAGAGAAACTAGCATTCGGAGTACTGCCAACTAACCCATAGAGATCATCGTAATTATTATTATGCATATATTATTATGCTGGCATCTTCTCTCCTTTTCTCCAATACTTACCTTAATACCTGGCCACCAGAAACTCGCAAACCTTTGCAGTTCTTGCACAAACTACGCAAATTGCGACACCATATTCAAAATTTTAGCATAAACTTCGAACGTTTCGAAACAAATAGTTTCAAAACTGTAACGCTCATTGGAACCAATAAACTGGCGAAAATATTTGTTCTTAGATATTTAAAATTCCCATCTTTAAAGTATTGCTGGGGAATGAAGTTCGAGAAATATGGTCTCGGCGCAGACAGTGTGTGATCCCGCAACAGCCGACGAGAGCGGGCCATTGAACAAGCGTTTTTTAACACTTATACAACAGTTATTGTTCAATTCTGACCCTGGATTTGTTGCGCAGTGGAAGTGAATTATTATACACAGGGCTCAAATCAGAATGAATCTGTCTGCGATTACGCAGAGCTAAATTAAATCTTAAAATTAATGCAACTACCTTGTGTCTCCGGGGCCCGGCTTAATATATATCACATTAACCTATAAAACCTATGGCCATAAATTTCACACATGCAATGAGATATACTTAGCCTTCCCGTAAAGCCCCAATTCGCAGACAGATGAGTCTGCCGCAAGCTTCTTCAACAGGGGTTCTTTTAACAGTCTTTCGTACTTTTACACAACACAAATTAATCACCAGTTCATTTAGTTCAATCAATTAATTTACACTCCCGATAATATCAACCAACCAACACTTAACTTAAATTAGCAATCATAAACTCAAGTCTTAAATTATGTACGTGACCGATTTCAGCGAGATGCAACAATAGGCGTAAAAACAATTACATACGCGCTCGATCTCTCAAGAGATGCCAAAAACAATATGGCCGCTTACATCAAAATCACGCGTCGCAAGTCCCAGTAACCAGCGACCGAGCCACCTCGGGCGGCCCACATCGGTATTACAATATTGATTACATTAGTTATGCTGAACACGCCTAGATGGCATCACATGTGGTTCAGAACAGTTATGTTTTGTATTGTTGTAATAAAACTTGCTATCGGTAGTGGTTTCCCACCGCTGCTACTCCTGTGTCGCCAGGATCAACAGCGGCAACCACACTTGAAAAGCTAAAACTGTCTTGGGACCCGCAACGAAATTAATCAGAAGAAATAAAACGAGGAGTAGGAATATAATCCAATTTCCCTCTCCAAACAAAGCGGAAGCCTTATATTATATCAATCTTTTTTTTTTCGTGTGCGCTGCAGTGGTTTCAAGCCTAAGGTGTCTTCTAGCTCTCTACGCGAAGCCGAACCAATGAGTCGCATAATATCATTAAGAAGGCTGAAAAGACATAATGGGAGAGTTGGATTTGTAAGGATTAAGACTAGCTCGGTTTCCAATGCCATACCAAATTGTATTTTTGCACACTACATTTAAGTAAAGCGATGTAACGCTCATCACCCGAAGACCTTGCCGTGGTGGGGGGCCCTCTGTGATCCCAAAGGCTATGCCGGACAGGCCTATCCATACCAGACAGGCTTTGGGGGTGAGTCCAGACTAAGAGAAGCTCAGCTATGATATCCTCCAACCGTCCCTCTGAATCAGCTGACGGTAGCGTAGATTATGACGACAAGTGCTTGTCGTCATGTCGGTGGCGTACTCCTTTGGAGTAATAGGACCAGGGATCAGGATTCGAACCTGACACCATCGCACGGTTCCGACGGCATAGTAGGAAATGTTCAGAGGCAATTATAGCGGCTGAAGGTACCTGCAGGGATTTAGTCGGTATTGCACAAGTGTCGAATCCGACATAGATGTAGGGACCACCCCCTAGGTACCATACGTAAATGTACTTCCCTGCGTCAACAAAAAATACTGCATTGTGTGCCGCAAGTCAAAATATAATTTTATTATTTTACTAAGAAAACAAAAGAAAGCTTCCCGCTGTGTTAGTGGCCGCACCGCATCGCATCGTACATGTCCTGAATAGCACAGAGCGCATACTTTGATAGCTAATAGCTTCAGACGTCGCAATATTTACTTAGAACTGAGCGCAGGTATGACTTGTTCCCGCTTTCTCTTCCGATGCGATTTATGAAAATCTTTCAAGTCACAAAGAACTTGAAAGATATAAATAAAATTCATAGCAGAAGAGAATACTGGAAGACTATATTGAATATTTAGTAGATTACTAGCTGCGCCCCGGGGTTTCACCCGCGTGAATTTCGATCCCGTGGAAAATCATCCTATAGCATCCCATAGGCATATTTTTTCAGTATAAAAACTAACCTATGTGCTAATCCAAGTTACTCTATATGTGTGTGGCAAATTTCATGAAAATCGGTTCAGCAGTTTTTGCGTGAAGGATTAACAAACAAACATACAAACTTTCGCATCTATAATATTAATAGTAAATAGAATGGTTATGGTTAGTAAGTTTCATACTGCATTGGAGTCGAATTATTTTATTCATTCATTCAATAATATTGATTGATAGTACTACATAGCAGCAAAATCGAATCGACTGGTCAAGTACCTTTATACACGCAGTACAGGTAAGAACTTAAGAAAAGATAGGCTCTTGACTTTCAGTCAGCTTTTCAGAGCACACTTAGCTAAATTAGATACATGTGGTAACGCATCTGTTTTTGGGTTAGTAGTCGTTTCACCCAAAATGTTTGCCCAAATTGGGTGAAACGACACTTTCTATTGTAGGTCGTGCGTCGAAAGCTTAGTCGAAAGTCCCTTGCCTTCTAGTAATCCTACTGCTTGTTTGCTTCCTTTGTAGTTTACATTAAAAATAGAATTTCCCACTCACAACTATACAAACAGATTCTAGATGGCATTGCTTCGTTGTAGACAAATTCGGTTGGCACTACGGGGGAAGTGCCTCGAGCTCACGACCGTCAGCTTCACGGTCTATCCGAGGTGGTCCTTTGTAGGAGAAGGAGGAAGAAGCAATGCTGAGCGTCGACTGTAAGCAAGAGACTTCACGTTTTTTTTATAGCATAGCAGGCAAACCACCAACCAAACACCATCATCTCGGTGACCCGACTGCTCGTTTGCCCCCTGTACTATAAAAAAAAAAAAAAACGAGCAGAATACTGACCGGCTCGAGGTGATATGGTTACGATCCCTTATCGAGTTGATAAGTGTGCGGCGACCATTATCTTTTTTTTAGCATAGGAGGGAAACGAGCAGTTAGGTCACCTGATGTAAAGTGAACACCAACGCCCACAGACATCCGTAACACCAGAGGTCTAACAGATGCGTTGCCGACCTTTGAGGAAAGAATAAGCTCTTTTCTTGAAGGTCCCTAGGTCGTATCGGTCCGGAAATACCAAGGGGGGCAGCTGATTCCATATTGAAATGGTGCGTGGGATAAAATTGCGCTTATTGGTATATGCGCTTATAAACGTTTGGCCTCTATAAAACAAAAAGTCCAACCGCAAGAGATATTATATTTAGAAATCTATTTGTATCCGAATATACATTCTCGAGTAACAATATTTCAAAACTTGAAAACCTAACAATACCAATTTGGCATCGCGAAAGTATATTTGTAGCCGTATAAGATAGCTTGCGGACGAGCTTGGAATATCTAGTGAGTGCACCGGCCGCAGCATACAGATCAAATGCATTTGTCGTGTTTCATATACCAACATCACTGTCTTCTTTTTTAAGGGTTCCGTTGTTCGAAATAAAAATTGAACAAAATCATAATCAAAATGTTTTTAATTAAAAATAGAATTAAAAAAATGCTTTTTGAATGTCAAAAAATGACATCTACCAACGGTTAAACCCTAGCCCTGCCCTGAGAAGAACCGGCGAAACAAACTCAGCGGGCCTCATGAACGAACCTTATAGGAACACTTTGTTGAATACTGAAGTCTGTAACCCGAAGACAGAAAAGTCTTCACTAATCCGATGAGCAGAATCTGAAGCCGTGTTTAATCAAGTAAGAGGTCCATCCGAAAAAAACTGAGGTCTGTATACTCTTGAAACAGAAAATCCATATTTCTAAGTAAACGCAATTACGCGCTTTATTTTTTGCACATGTAAACCGGAAGAGCATGGAAGTATAGACACTTTTTATGATAAAGGGGGGCAAAAGAACAGCCGAAGCTATTTTCATGACTATCGACGCCCATAGACATCCGCATAGAGGCTAAACAGATACGATGCCCTCTCTAGCCTCCCTCCTCCCCGGACGACCGGCTACTTACACCGCATGAAACGCGACAGCACAGCTGTCACTACGCCGGTCTCGTGTAAGCGAGAGGCACATCCCCGGTCGTGCCGGCCCAATTTAGCTGCATGGAAGCATGCAATGTGGCACTACCTCGTACAAAAACTTTCCCGGTCTTCTGGATTCCGGTTGTTACTGATACAGCAATGGCGCTACCTCTTTCAAAAAATGTTTTTTATTGCACATAGGTACGTATATACCAATCAAATTTAATCTAGCTTCTTGACAATAAAAGATCTTTATACGATGATGACATGTACCAAATTCATCTAATTCTAGACATTGGTCTCTTTTAACAAACACCAAGACTCTACTCGCGTCGAACCTGGAAATAACTTCCTTATTAGAAGTGGAAAATGAAAGCGTTTTTACTTACAAAGTAACTTTTATACCGTAAGTAAAAACGATACGGTGTATAAGCAACAACAATATCCAAGGGAGCAAGTTTTGAAACTCCAAAAGATATACAAACCTTAAATATATATTCATTAAAAACTTTTCACAAAGAACATCATCGAATAAGTGAATTTATCGAGGTGTATCGAGTTCCCTTTCAGAGTTCGGTAGAAACTCTGTGGTGATTACAAAGCCTCATTAATAATTACATAACATTTATTTCGTATGTAATAACATTAAAGGTAAGTAGGTTCCTAAAATATTTTGGTCCCGTTGTCACCAGCTCAAAATCTGACGACGAGATCCCGGGAATATCGACTCCTGAAAGTCAGTACGGCATCGAATTTTTGAAGCAATTTTTGTCCATTGTAGCAGTTTTTCATAACTGTATAAGTATATCCTGAATATTGGTGCCATCAAAATTACATAATTAAATCATCAGCATCATCAATAACCGGAGGATGTCATCTGCTAGGTAAGCCTCTCCCATACGATGGCATCCAGATGACTTAAATATCATGGAAAAATTAACAAAGACATGATGTATTTTTCCTTCTCTAAAGTGGCAACGGACTAATACAGTTAGAAGAACAGATAACATCAGGCCACCAGGATTCTGGAAGTGAGGGCGAATTTAGAAATACAGCGTTTGGCCATTTACCGGGCCGCTGGTCCCTTCCCGGACCGCCAATATCAAGAGATGATTCGGCATTCATTAAAAGACACCAATTTCCAGCAGTGGCCCTTAATTGCATACATTGATGACGATGAGCGTAAATTAACCACATTTCCTACCCCAAACTCATAAATTCCATTACTGTCATCACATTTCACTGTAATTATTTAACTTTCAGATATTCCGCAGCACGGAATGCTGGCTGTTTATCATGATGGAGAGCATCTATCGTTTTGTGCACCTGACGACCGATTGGCGCGAATGATGTCGCAGGTATTGCCGAGCTCGGTGCGGCAGCTGTGACGGGTTCTAATCCCGCCCAAATAATTTTTACATGTGAATATTATAAAGTTTTATGACTAATAGATATGATTTTAAGTCTTGTACAGTTATGAGAATATTGTTGCTTGCATGATACATTTTGGACCTGAATTCATGCTGCGGAAGCAGAGAGTACTCGTCGACGACGCGACTAGATTTGGGGTTGAAAAGGGGACCGGACCCATCAAGGATGGAAGAGATGCGTCACAATTTGAAATGTTTTACTAGAAAATTAAAGGAAATGACTGGGGAATCAGTATTGCTATGTAATGCATCTTCTTATTTATTTTGTACTAAAAGACCCGACAGCTGCTGCCCTGTCGTTATTGGAAAATATGTTGTCATGGTAACGTGTAATGTTATGTGGCCGAATTGTCAATCAGTTATTTTGCCTTATAATAGTATATTTTAAGTCGAGATACCGAATGCAGCATTATAATATTGATAAATTATAGCCTATATGTTACCTACCTATATCTATATGGCAAAAAAGTTTCATCGAAATGCGTACAGCAGTTTTTGCGTTAAACCGCACAAGAAACAGACATAATGACTTCTACAGTTTTATGATATGTATAAATTGTATTTCAATTAGTACGTAACTCTGTGAAATGTCAGTAAATGTATAAACTGTCCTTTTCTATCTCTCTTCCTCTCACTCATTCATAATCATCACTTCTCGTCGTGATTCACTCCCTCCTCGTACTAAAGTTGGAACAATACTTGTTACTAATTATATACATTGCTGTACAGCCTTTCCTAATTACCGATGTACCAGGACATCATAACCGAGAAGTCGTTATCTATCCAGGAGGTGTGTATTATGAAATACCTTAGTAATTACCCGCTGGTGATGAATACATTAAAGCGAACAAGTGAAGCGTTGGCGCGGCGTCCACAAAAGACGATCGTACATCACAACGGTAGGCATTGTGTACTTTCATGCTTACAACGATCGAACAGCAATAAGGTGTTTTTTGTATCATTCTTTAAGTGAGTAATCGATTACTTGCCCACCTCCACCAACAATTCTACTCACCTCATGGGATACGAAGGGCATCTTCCTTCATCCATCCCCTCGCGATATCTAGGTAGCTTTGGTCCCATGATGTCCCAATGTGACAGTAACCACGGGTGACATAACATGTACTTGTCAGACACAAGTTATAATAATATTTTAGGCAGCGTTCTCCTGGAAATTGTGTGAAAAAGATAGGATAGGACATGCAGCTCTCAAATCTGATCCGATACTGCTATCTTCTACTGATCAATATTATGCAACGGCTAGTTTAATAGAAACGCTATAACATGTAGTAACTAACATAAACAGGAAGTAAACATCAATCCAAGGGTGTGTTTTTAATTTTAGCGCCTATTTTGTTAAATAAAAATCTATTTGAAATGGTCCTTAAAAATATATCGATCGTTTGTATCGACCTCAAGGCTCAAACATCTGATGCACACTAAGCCCGTACGGCAACGCGTCAAGGACATATTATACAGAGCTTATTGCTAATGGTTGAACAGTGCGCGCCGAGTTAGTTGTCCACGCAATAATATCGAGGGGTAACGGGCTATTTCGTTTAAGCGACATTTTTGCGACTTTACAGGAGAGCCTTTTAAAGTTTGAAAGGAGAATGCCCATTAATGTATGGAGCGCCGTCCAGAATTGCATCAAAATGAAACGTGTTCTGGACGTTGTTTATTTAATCAGTTACAGCCATCAATAATTATTTTTCAGATCAGCACCCGGGTTTAAAAGTTATTTAACGAAATGTAACAAAACCTCAAAATCGACATAGCTTTGACAGGTTAAGAAAAGTTGTTTGAAAAGCGGTTTTAACTCATAGTAGATACTGTAGTGCTTATTCATCCAGATGTCGCTTTTGCAAAGTAAACATTGCTGTATGTGCTATTAAGTGTTAAAAATAGTAAAAGTGAGAAATAACAGTAAAAAAAGTAATCAGTGCAACCATCTTGCCCCAAATATCGGGTACGAGTGTTATCTCCGGCCTAATCAGAAAACCATTTGAATTACAACCCATAATATCAAGCAGCAATTACAAGACATATATCACAATATTAAAGAGTGTAAAACACGAAAATCAAGGAGTGAGTACTATAAACTTCTCAAACTGAATATATGTAAGGCAAAACTATACTAAAAGTGCTGTATTTCTTTAATGCAATTAAAATGTCATATAACGCGCCGTTAAAATTTTGAACTCAATATTGCAATCTCACTCTTGATCACTTGAACCAATCAGAGCCATCTATGAAGGTAGCCAGAAAACCCATAGATATATTAGTTGAAGAGACATCTAGAGTAAAGTGCCTGAACTAGATCAATATCACAATAACTCCTACTCTAAATCAGTGAGTAATTACTAAGTAAATTCCAATAGATGTCGCTGTCTTGAACATAAATATTAGTCTTAACTGAAGCTCTATACTTAAGCGCCAATAACTAATAACTAATTAGTGCACTGATATTAAGCTATTAAGAAA
>LUGF01038781.1:463006-485753 GCA_001625245.1 Calycopis cecrops | reverse complement strand
GCACTTTGCACTTTGCCGCGCTGCACTGACATCAGACATGACGTCGGACGTCATAGATCATAATAACAATAAACCATCTTAGTTCATAATTATTAATTATTAAAAAATAGCTGCAGTGTTTTGGCGAGGTTTGGGATTTTGTGATTGGGATTAATAATGAAACAGGACAAGAGACCGTTATTCCGGTACTGCATCGTACCTATGTGTAAAAACTCAAATAGAAATGCACCAAATAAAATGTTTTTTATGGTACCGAACAGCGCCGGATTAAGCTCTGGCGGGGCCCGGGGCTGGGAATAAAAAAGGGGCCCCTAATGGACACAAAACTTATCGTCATAGTATAATATCATAAAATGAATAGTATAATTACTTGTACTTTGAATAACAAAAAAAAATGCATATTATTAATGCCCACAACTATACTGTATGTATTTTTATAAGTTTTCACGTATTCCTGAAGTATTTCAGCATTTCATTCCGGTAATTTGCAATTATGTGATTGAAATTAAGTGATATCGAGAAATAATTTTAGATTTCAGTAGCTTTAAACAAACAGCCGCAAGTAGTTATAGTACTAGTAACCTATTTATTCAACAAGTTGTCTATGTTTATCAAAGTAATGTAAAATTTTAATAAAAATATGCACCTATGTCAGCAATGCTTCCCTGCCTGCGCTGTAGTAATTTTGTGATGTCCTTTTTGAAATACAGAAAGTTACAAACTCGTCAACGGCTTTTGATACTACTGTATTTTAAGCAGCTTAGAACTTTTCTCTGCTAAGACGTAGTCCAAATTTTGGAAATTTTGGAGAATGGCGATAATGCAAAACTTCTAATAACAATCCCGACAATGATTTTCTCCAGGAGAAAAAGATCACGTCAACGCCAAGGACATTTTGTTTCCGCGCGCGAGTATCTATCGATTTCAGAGTCGCGGGGAGATAGAGCTGTCGGGCCGTTTGACCGTTATATTATTAGTTAAATTAGTCATTATAATCACTCTCATATGGGGGTGCATGTCTTTATATCGAGCGAGAGAGATCGGTACCCCTTTCGACCCCAAGCTGCCCGACGAAAAATCATAGCAATCAGATGATGCGGTATTGGACTTCTCTTCGTTTCCGCAGCATTAATTCACGTCCGAATGGAACTCCCCAGAAGATGCTGCCACCTTGTCGTGATTGGTGGGCTTGCGTGGCTTTTCTCTATGATCCCTGAGGTTATGCAGGGCAGGACTAGTTATGCCGGACAGACTTGGTGGGAGAGGCCAGACTAAGAGCAGCTTGACTCGGGGTACTCCCCCGTCCCTCTGAATCAGCAGAGGGTGGCGTGGTTTGGAATGAGTAGCGGGTCCGATTTGGACATTGGTTACAGGGGCCTAGGGGCAGGTTGGCAATCTGACCCCATTGTATAGTTCGGACGTCGTAGTAGAGACTATTCAATGGCAGCCGGACCGTCTCCAAGGAGGATAAATCTGGCCTTTTCAGAGACCTTTTTAGATTCGGTACCGTCCAATTATAGCCGCCTGCACCCGCAGGGTTTAGTCGATATTACACTCCCAAATGTCGAGTCCGACATTGGCCTAGGGACCACCCGGGCTCCTAGGTATCATACCTAAATGTATTCCCCTGCGTCAACTGCGTCAAAAAACAAGGTCCAAAAAGAAAGAGAATCTCAAAGCTACCACAATAACTTAAAGAACGTCTGTTGTGCTATGTAAGGTTAAGCGTTGAGGTAAAGCAGCAGCTTGTAAGATAGAGGTACCTAAGGGTGCCAGGGATTAACGAATAATATGATACTTCTGGGTCCTTTACATATTCCAGTTTTTTTTATACTGGATAGGTTTGCGTTTGGCCACTGTCTCACCTGGTGGAAAGTGTAGACTTGGCCGACGATGGGGCACGTATGCCTAGAAGGTACATATTCACCCTCGATTTAAAGATTTCCAGGTTATAGGTGTGAGGGAATACAGACGTTGGAAGAATTGGCTTTTGTTCGGTTTTTAGGGAGCTAGGAAGCCTTTTTACCTTGCCAATTTCACCCAAATGGATCCATTTGGGTGAAATTGGCAAGGTAAAAAAGGCTTCTTGTTGTAACGATAATAATTACCGTGGTATAAAGTATGTCGTTACATTCTAGGATCGTCTGTTATTTGTATCTTTCATCAGATCAAAATTTCTTAGCCTGAAGTCTTCAAATGGCATTCCTTCTTTGCCGCTGCCGAATGCACTTTTAACAAACCACTTATTAACCATTAAATAAGTATTTTATTTAAAAAATAGACTTCAAAAAGTACCTATAAAATAACTTTAATTTAAAAATTTTGAATAGCAATGGCTAATGTTGTGATATTATATTTTTTATGCATTTAATTGCCTTTGTGGCTCACAAATTCTCGTACATTTAATATTGAATAATAATAAATAGTTATTGCAATAATTTGTCCTTGTTGTATTTGAAATCTGATTTAATATACTTAGATATATTTTTTATTACTTTTAATATCTAAAAATTAGTTTTCTTGACACATGGGGCCCCCTTGACTCGCGGGGCCCGGGGCTATAGCCCCCCCTAGCCCCCCCCTAGATCCGGCGCTGGTACCGAAAGGTGTAGACATAAGGAAAAAGTGGTGTACTATTATGAGAAGAGACATGATATCTCCATCAACTAGTTTATATTGTTGTGAAGACCATTTCGACGTAAGTATTTATTTCACATTTGTTTGTCTGCTACTCTTTTTAAGTGTCCTACTAGCAATTATAACCTCTATTTATTTTCAAAGTGGCTTTAAAATATAAATAAAATTATAAACATACTTACTAGTGTACTAAAAATAGGTAATGTTTCATACATTGCCTATTTTTAGTACTTAGTAATCTGTTATATATTTTCATTGTCTCTAATAATAATTCATTGTTTATTTTTTAGTTAGAAGAGGACACTGATAATTATATTCAATACAAAATAATGAATTTACAAGAAAAATATAAAACCATTTTACGATTGAAGAAAGGCATCCTTCCTCACAAGTTTCATTGTCAAAGTAATTGTACACCACAGCCCAGGAAACAGAGAAAACATTTAAAAATAATTGAAGAATTTGGATCATCTGCATGCAACATTCCCAAGGTATCTGAAATATCAAAAATTGTTATTATAGGAGCAAATACGTCTTGATCTCAGATATACACAAAAGATATAGAAATTAAAAACCCTTGTGAACTTAGTTGCAGCACTTCATTATCTGCTAAAAGCAAAATGTATATGGATAAAGGTGTTCAAGTGAATGGCAAAATCCATTTCAGAAGTAAAGGCGTTAATGATAATTTGTGTAATATGAAAAAAATGCAGTAGTATCTCCGTTTCCTGTATATTGTAAATTAATATCCACTTCTACTTAAGTAGCTCATAAATCTGGCTTTAAAAGAGCATTGCTTAAAGATAGCCCTGCTGATCTTGCACCAGTTTCTTTCGCTCAACCTTCAGTGTTATCATCGTTATCTTTTGAACTAGAATCAAGCTGGACTACAGAGAATGATGCACAAATTGAAACACAATTTAAAAATCAAATGCGTACTTGTTTGTTAATATCTATTGCAAAGGAATCTAAAATACTTAATAAAAGTAATTAAGTGAAAATATACCATTACTCATTGTAGGTATTTTAATTACTTTAAAGTAAATAAAATTAAATGAGTTTAGTATATTATTATTATTTTTGATGTGAATAACGTCTTTAAAATTGCTAACATCTAGTCTTACTCATTGTAGGTTTTGACCTGTGAATTATTTATGCCGTAAAGTTGAAAATAAAAGAGATGATGAAAATATTTCGAAATTTCAAACTTAATATAATTTCCAAAATATCTATCCTATAAGAAAAATTGTAAGAACCAAACTTGTAAGAGAATCAAATTTCCTACAATTTTTGTCGTCACGGTTTTACTGTAAATAAAAAATGGCCGAGTTATCAAAAAAAACATTTCTCGAATATACGCAGGAGCCTGATCCGGTCTACTTTTTGAATTTACACTCCAAGTAACCCCCCTTGAGGGACCTAGGAGAAAAATCCATGAACTAATTATTCGCAGGTACAAAAACTTTAGGAGAATCAAATTTCCTACAATTTTGGTCCTTACGGTTTTACTGTAAAATCAACAATGGCAGAGTTATTCAAGAAAAACCGTTAAAAAATACATAGAAGTGTTTCATTTCTTTACAACTGATGGCTTGGTAACTTTTATCTCTGATGGCTTTAGTGGTACGGCAAGAGATGTGATGATAGTGCAAGACTCTGGTTTTCATAATCTATTACAACCAATGATATTACAAAAGTATTGTAATATCATTGATTACATTTTACATTACTAACCTAACCTAACACTGCAGTTGTGGCAGACAGAGGCTTCAAAGATTTATCACATATGTTACGTCACATATTATGTTAGTGAAAAATATTCCCTTTCTGTAGGCCCCCTTCTGTCAATAAGGCTACCATCTGTACCAAGCAAGAAGTAAAGCAGGCAAAAATAATCGCAGCGTTAAGAATTCATGTGGAACATGACATAAATAAGTTAAGAGTATTGAATTTAATATTTCCCATGCATGTGTTGACCTGTTATAGATGAAGTTATAAATAGCTTGTGGTTCAATAAATATACAAAGGTATTTTATAAAAAAGTAGATTTATTCAAATTTAGTTTTATTTCTAATTCTCATATACCTACATAGACTAAATAAAAAGTATAGACGGAGCGCTGTTGACAATGTAATGAAGTCGGCAAAACTACACCCATTCCAGTTTAAACACCGTAGACAAGGAGCATAAAAACACTTGCCTTCGTATCACACTAGTAGATAATAATAATAATCACTTGAGATATTTTTTTATTATCATCGATCACTTTCACCGTAGACAGAGGATTCTTTACTCTGTCTACGATATACACAGTCTCACATACACATTTGACAACCACACTACACCCAGATCATTAGTTTGTGACAGTTCGTCAATGGCGTATGACTTCCAAATAAATAATTGTTTATTACCAGAAAATGCCGAAATGTGTAGTGAAAGGCTGCAAAAATCATTCCTCGAGGAATAAAAAGCAAGAAGGACTTACATTTCATACGTAAGTAAACATAAAAATTCATTTAATAAATCAATTTCAACAATTGTTTGACAGCTTTCAAAACGAAAATGTTGTCACTAATAAGCGCAAAAATAGTACCCGTTTATGGGGTTAGTTAATAATGTAACGAAAAGTAATGTAATGTAATCACTAATCACGTCCATTTACCTATTTCTATTTTTACTTTTAATATTCACCCAGTTAATGTAACAGTAAACAAGCTTTTTTTATTTAATCCTCCCTCATAAAACCTTTTTTTAAGGTTTCCTGTCCGAAATAAAAATATTAGAGAGAAGTGGATAGAAGTGATTCGAGTTAACCGAATTGAGCCATCATGGAATCCCACCATCCGCAGCGTAATTTGTTCAACACATTTTGGAAGTGATGATTTTTACATCACTAAGAAAGGACTTTGTCGTGTGGTACGAAATGGATATCCAAAGGTTACGAGGTTCCAATGTTTCTATTATATATTGTATATTATGTATTGTACTAGTTGTTACCCGCGGCTTCGCTCGCGTGGTTTTTCGTGATAAAAAGGATACGATGGCATTCTTTAGTCCTTCAACTATCTCCATACTAAAATAATATTTCCATAATAAGCAATTTAGAAAGTGTTTAAAACTCTGACGTTTCTGTCAAACATTTGACAGTAGCAATTTCATTTGATAACTAAGCACTAACTAAGGACGTACGTCATACTGTTGCGTGCGCCTGTAATAATGCCATCTATAGCGCTTATTTGATTGATTTGATGGAAATGTGTTTCCCACTAGAAGTTTATCGCTATAAAAAGGAGCCTATGGCACTGGCTTATAGTCCTTCAAATATCTCCATACTAAATATCACATCGAGCCGTTGATCCGATTTAATGTAAAAAAAAAGACAAACAAACATACATACATACACACTTTCGCATATACAATATTAACATGGATTCAGTAATGTAGAGCAATGAAGATTTTTGCTAAAAATTCCTAAAATTTTCATTATTATGCATTATTTTTCTCTCTCATCGTGGCTAGTTATCGAACCTATGCCAATCCAAAAACAAAATCCATATGAATAAGAGACGTTCTTGGGTAAAATCTCGTAAAACGTTACGGAACGAAGTTACGGCACTTTAAAAATATTATAAATACGAAAGTTTGTCTGTTTGTTTGTTTGTTTGTTACTCCTTCACGCAGAAACTACTGGACCGATTTTCATGAAATTTGGCACACACGTAGAGAGTAACTTGCATTAACACATAGGATTTTATCCCGAAAAAATGTTTTTATGGGATGCCATGGGATGATTTTCTATTTTCCACGGGAATGAAATTTACGTGGGTGAAATCGTGGGGCGCAGCTAGTAAATAATATGTTTGCTTTTTTGTATCCGTTTATTATTTAAATAACAATCCAAACTTGTTTCTTCTTTCTAAACTTACTCGCATCGTAAAAGGAATCGAGGTTTCGAACGACGCAGTGAATGGGTTGAAAGAAAATGCTAACGTATGTATTTACTTATCCATTCATCATGTCCGTATTGATATATTTTGGGGTAATAAGTTTTTACTACACGTCAACTCTCACTAAGCGCACATATGTTTTGCGGTTGTCAAAAAACTGGCTTCATTTCATTCTTGAGAACGTTCCGTCTATACTTTTTATTTAGTCTATGTATATCTACAGGAAAAATTGTATTACACCGAAAAATTATAAAATTATCAATTAATCTTTCATACATTTGTTTGTAATAATTTACTTGAATAATAGTGTCATTTTTTGATTTCTCTAAATCTGGTTGAGCTACACAGAATAATGCTTTACTTACTTCTTTATTTATATTCATAACTATAGCTTTTTTATTACAGTTCGAAAAAGACATGGCAAACCACACACAGTACGAAACGCGTTTCAGTCAAAAAAAAAGTATGGCACACGGATCAGTCCCAACTAAATTTGATTGCCAGCAAGATTCAACGAAAATAATGAGCAGTAAACGTTATCAATGTGCAGATGTAAAACGGGAAAGTCTTCATCACCAAGGGCCTGCTGTAAAAGTAAAAAAAAGAAATGTTGCCAGTGTATCCTGTACAAGTAGTATGTATCCACTAATGTTCATTTTTGAATATGACATTCAACATCGTCATGAGTACAATTTTTTTTCACTCTACTAATTTGTAACTTTCATTAAGCTTAACATTCGTGGAGTATAGTTTAACATTATCATTCATATTTAATTTTGAATACTAAAGTAACACACTGAGGCGACTCATTACTTTTGTTCACGAAGTACGGTCAGCATATCAACAGTGAAAGAAAACACAAAGTTATTCATAGCGAGGTAAGATTTTTTTTATTTTTAAACTTAATTTTAAATGTTTAAACTTATTTTTAAATTTTTAAACTTATTTTTAACTCTAAATATCTGTGTAGTTACGAACATGAAACTTATACATAAATATATAAACTAAAAAAACCGTTCCGCAGCGGAGGGACCGCAAAGGTAGGTTTCAGGTTCGATAAGGGTCGGTTTGTGGATTGCGTTTTTTCTTTTTTTTTCTCGAAAGCTATAAATAATGGATGGATCTATTTAAATAAAAGAACGACTGCACCAAATTGGACTATCCTTTTTTGCGTTTCTTATTGTCAGGACTGGGATTTACCTTTTAATACAATTCACTAATATTATAAATGTTAAAGTTTGTTAGTTTGGATATTTGTATGTTTAGATGTTTGTCCGTCAATCATGTCGAAACTACCGAACGGATTTTGATGAAATTTAAAACACAGATAAATATTGATCTGGATTAAAACATAGGCAACTTTTTATCCGCGTTATATATGTATAACATATTATATATTATATATTTACATTTAAAAAGGTTAGAAAATAATAGAAATAAAATATCGTGGTAGGAAGTTTAACGGGTCAGCTAGTCTGTAATAATAATGAATGTGTAACTAGAATTTAATATTAATGAATAAATAATTAATAAATAAGTCGTATCAAAACAGAACACACACAAGAGTTTTTTTTTCAAATCCTATCAATTAAAATTATTTTCTTTTTACGTTTCCAGGGACGCCCCATTATAGCCCGCGTGTACCACTATACTGAAGAAGAGTATAATTTTATGAAAGCGAACAATATGGATAATTGTGATTTGAGTTCTTTGGCTTATATGTATACGGAAACGTACCGCCGAAGCTACAGGGATCAGTGAACGAACTGTAACTACAATTTAAAAAAAAGAAAAAGAGCTTCCATCTTCTTCTGCAAGTTTTACTTCACGTAAAAGAAATAATAAATTTGATTTAGACAACACGAACCTTGAAATAATTCGTACTACTTACTGTGCGAAATTTTCATATTGTGGAAAAGCAAATACCAACTTTGGCAACATTGCGATTCGTTTTGAGAGAAAAGTTTGAGTTTGATGAATAATTATACACATTCGATACTAAAGAAATTAGGGTACAATTAATGGACAAAAATTGGGAACAATAGAGAAGCATTACAAGAAAGAGATGAAATTCAACTTTGGCGATACAATTATTTAAAAAAGGTATTTCAATACTGTTCGGAAGGTCGTATTGTGTACACTGACGAAACATATGTTTTGACATCTCATGTTCGGCAAAACACCTGGTTATGTCAAAACAATGACACTAAAGGCAATAAACAGTTTTCAAAGAAACTGAGCACAGGAAGCCGATTTATTACCTACATGTACATGCAGGTAGTAAAGATGGATATTATGTACATGCAGGTAGTAAAGATGGTTTTGTGCCTAATGCTTCGTTGGTTTACAAAGCCACATCTACATCTGGAGATTATCACTCGAATATGAATTATGTAAATTATGCAAAATAGCTTAATGAAAAGTTATTGCCAAACTTACCTAAGAACTTAGTAATTGTTATGGACAACGCAATATATAATTATCACAATACTCGAAGCAGCAATATACCAACCTCTAATTCTTGTAAAGGGGAAATGCAAACGTGGCTGACCAAGAATGGCATATCATTTGATAATAGTAAAAAAAAAATTAACTATATGGTTTAATCAAAAAGAACAAGGACCGTTTTATAACATTTAAAATAGATGAATTTATAAGAAGAAAAGGTTTTGATATCTTAAGACTCCCTCCGTATCACCCTGAGCTCAACCAGATTGAAAATATATGGGGTATTGTAAAAAACTGAATCGCCTCAAAAAACATAGGCCAAAACATGACCGTTGTTCAAAGTTTGATAGATGAGTGCATAAATAACATAGACCAAACAACCTGGCAAAATATATGTAAGCACGTCGAAAATCTTGAAAAAGAATACATGAAATATTTCGACTATGATTTTCAATTTATTATAAATGTCAGTGAAGATGATGACAGTGACAATGACAGTGAAGATGAAGACAGTGAACATTTATAAATTTGGGAATGTTTGTAGAAAATAATGATGTAAATGATGTTGTTACTTATAAATACTATGAGAGATTTTTATTTTGTGTAGAATTAATGTATTGTTTAGGATTACATTTATTTTGTGTTTATTTTAATTTTTTAACTAATAATTAAGTAAGTAAATATAAAAAAAAAAATAAAAAAATAAAAATGGGTGAAATCCATAAATTGAATTTGATTTTTTTAACGCTAATCGTACGCATCGTCACCCTCACGCCTACAACGACGCGTATACAGATTGGTCACTCACACAACTATGACCGCCGCGCGCTCGTAGATTTCATGAACTATATGACATGATATGGGGCGAGGAGGTGGTGAGGATACTATTTGTACTAAAGTAAGGGGACTGGGGAAGTAGATGGTTGCCTACTAACATCTGCAAATGAGAGTCTCACTGGTGGAAATCTGACAGAGGCTTCTAAATATGAAACATTCTTGAGACGTCACCAGTTTGATTGCTCTTTGCCTAGAATGCTCGGGGCATGAGGGGTCATTCGCTGGATGGGATACAGAGCAGAAGCGACAAGAAGGAAGTTGGCTACATGTCTCACCATCATGCATTTGTCCACATTTGTATCATCTTGGTTTAGATCTATACTGAGATTTTATATGTCCAAATCTGCAGCACTGATTACAGATAAATCAAGGGACACAATACCTTCACCCACACAAATTACCAAAACACAAATAGGCAGATAAACAAAACTCAAAATGTATAAAAACTAATAAACGAGTCAAAGAAAAAAAAACACTTGTGATTCTCACTTAATCCGAAAGTCAAGTCCCAATATGAATTAAAGAACCTAAGATAATTGACTTATATATAAACAAGTGAGTTGTAGACTAGGTTTTTTTTTAGTTCCTGACAAACATCATCAAGAAGAAATAGAACTTATATTAATGCCTGAGACTATCAAAGAAGAGGTAGATGTTGATGTGGAAAAATTTATATTGGCCACTGGCATTAAAAAAGATGATAATGCTGAAAATTTACTATCGGAATTTGATATCAAAGATGAAATAGACATTGAAGAAACTGAATTGTCATCACCAGTGCCAACAGTACCTGGTAAGTATATATGCCCCAAATTAATAGGGTAGGGGTTTACACCTAAAAATATTGTTTAGGATAATATTTGCATTTTACAATTGCTAATTTATTAGCATACTTTTGTGAAATAGAAATATTATTCTAAACAGGCGGATGAGAAGGAACACCGGTGGGGTTTAGTGGGTATGGGGAGATTTTTTAAGCTTTCGAGTCCCAAGTATCCTCCAGGTTTTCCCCACCCCTTAGGAATGCCTAAGAGCATTCCCCGGCGACAAAAAAAAGGGTAATTTTCTCGACTACTGACGCTCATAGACATTCGCATAGAGGCCATACAGATGCGCTGCCCTTCTTTCTCCTCCCACCTCCATGGGTCACCGGTTACTTACACATCGCACGAAACGCGCACAACTACCATTTTGCCTCCCCCGGTTGTGGCGACCCATTTCGACTACATGCAAGCATTCAGTGTGGTGCTACCTCTTACTAATAATGAACGAACTATGATTTTCAGAATTGATATACGTATGTGTATGACATACTCGTACATGTACATATTTAAAAGAATGTTGAAAACAACAATAGGGGTTTTGTTACATACTGTATATTTATGTACCTTGATAGCTGTTACCAAGATAGTGACCGGTGAAAGCCTATCATATTATTAAACATGTATATTTTTACAGGCTCTGACGTAGAAGACTCATTAAATTCTGACGAGGGGTCGCTGAATACGGATAGTGATGGTTCCGCCTACGACTCCGATTGTGATCTGGGCGAGCGGGACCCCGAGCCCGCCCGCCCAGACCTCTCACGCGTCGCCGCCCAAGCTCTACTCGAGGAAGACACAAACAACGACAAAACTCTAAGAGATATATCAGGCAAAACCTGTCATTTTAACTGGAGTGCTAATGAGACAGACTTCCAAGCGCGACGTGAGACGTTTACGGGTACCCCGGGTCCGACATTCTCTGTAACGACCGTTCTCGACGTGTTCTATAGGATGATCGATAATAACTTCGTCGATATGCTCTGTGTCGAAACCAATAGTTATGCGAGCAAGCACACACTTTGGGCAAAGGGCAAAGATGGAAGCGTCCCAAATAGTCAATTGCATTGGGTCCCAACTGATAGAAACGAAATGATCACTTTCTTGGCGATTATATTATTGCAAAGTCTCCATCCCCTCCCCGATGATGAGAGTCATTTCTCCTTTAACGGGTACGGTACTATGTCGTATTTTTCACAAATAATGACAAAGGAACGGTTCATCATGTTACAAAAACTGTTTTGTTTTTCTGATCCCAGTACAACGGATTATCATGCTCCTGGGACCAAAATAGCTCCAGTCACTAAATACTTTAATAATAAGTTCGCTAATCTATACTTCCCTTCGCAAGAAGTAGTGCTGGATGAATACCATTTGATGTCACAAAAAAGGCTGAGCTTCGCTCAAAAGCTTCCGTCGAAGTCGACGCAAGCTTGTGTAAAAACCTACGAATTAGCGGAGTCTTCTAGTGGATACCTTTGGCAGTTTTTTATACATACAGGCAGAGAAAATGATACCGTACATAACCACGAGAAGAGAAGTAGTAGATCGAACATCTTCGCTGACCATGCATATTCCAGTCACAGTAACGAAAGGAAACATAAAAAAAGCAGACGGATATCCGAAAAAAACATAACGAATGACAGACTAAACGAAAAAACTAAACAGACCGCTAACAAATTAAAATACGAAGGTAGAAAACTGACAAATGAACAAAATATAATTCACGAAAGTACCACACAGGAAAGTAATGAACGTGAACGCCAATCGACTGGAAAGGCAAAGAGCAGAGATGGCGACCGGAGTAAGCTTAATAGTGTTGCCAGCCTTAGTGACGCTACTGCTGCCATCGTTTATCGGTTGATGGCGCCTTTAATGGGCCTCGGACACACGTTAATAATAGACAATTTCTACAACTCTCCGTTACTTGCGCGAATTCTGAAAAAAAATAATACAGACAGCTTTGGTACTTTACGTTTAAGCCGGGAATTCGTTCCAGACTCGTTAGCTAAGTTAACAAAAGTGAACCTTAGCGAAGATGAAGTTGTAACATATTACTGTACAGATCTCGCGGTTGCGGTGTGGCGGGACGGAAATTTATACAGTATGATGTCTACGTACCATCCGTTACAAACAATAAAAGAATATAACGGCAGACTGCCTCAAAAGTCCGATATTGTTCAGGACTACATTAAGTCCATGAGACGAGTGGACAAAAAAGATCACATGTTGTCAACTCATCCCATGAAATGTCGGGACCGATTGTGGTATATGAATGTGTTTTACCGTCTACTGAACTCGGCGGTGTTTAACTGTTATGTCATATATAAAACCGGAAAACAGAAATATATTACGCATCGGCAGTTCAGAAGGGAATTAGCAGAGACCTTACTCATAGCACACCGGAAACTTTTCTTCAAAGTTTACAAAGACGCGAGTGTCTTGACAAGTAAACCGGCCATGGTAGCTCATTTTCCATCCAAAGTGAGCGATATCGGTGCCAGTTGCAAAATGTGCTTGCAGTCCAAAGGAGTAGAGGTCCAGACTTTTTACAAATGTACTCAGTGCCTAGTTCCACTCTGTAATGTACCATGCTTCATGGAATACCACAAGACAATGGTCAATGTCCAATAAAAATAATTAAATGATTAGGTCGGTGTTAATTTATTCCCCAATGCCCCAAATATATTTTTGATATTATCATTATGTAGTTGAAGACTGCATATATATAGCAAGATTGTTCTAGAAACCCTGCATGCACTATTACCATTCCTTTTTTTTAGACAAAAATGAACATATTGCAAGCATAAAAATTTTGCTTATGCAGTTAGTAAATGTTAGTAAGAGGTAATGCCAGGCTGCATGCATGCATGGGCTGGCACGACCGGGGAGGCACCTCTCGCTTACACGAATCCGGCGTTAAGTGACTGCATTGTGGCGGTGTAAAAGTAGCCAGTGGCCCATGGAGTTTTCCAACAGTATGGCAACTTATATTTTTCATTGTTTTTCTAGTTCAATTAATTTTACTTTTTTTTGTTAACGCAGGGAAATACATTTATTTATGATACCTGGGAGACCCCTCCAGCGACTCTTTATCAGGCCATCGGACATGCTTGGGGAGGCCAAGACTATCCTTTCAGCAGCACAATCAAGTGTACCTTAACTGGTCTTCATTGTTCGTTAAATATTGTCTTGTTCGTTGTTATTTTTTTATTTGAAATAAACAACATGGGCAATCTTAGCAGAGACAACTATTATAATCACAACACAAATCATTACCTCTACATATTCAAATGATTGAATGAGTTTTTATAAAAAAATAACTCAGTTATCAGTTAGGTAAACCGACCCTGGTGATACTACTCGCGCAACTTAACTTGAGAGTCCGCTGGCGCTGGAATGAGACAACAAGATTGGGATATTCAAAATAAAATATAAAAAAAACACTACATATTTATAGCAGTGGCAATAATTATTAAATAATATTTATTTTAAACTCAAAAACTACCAAGTATTATTTTTAAATATTTATTTACACACTGTACACTGGCTATTACGTTATCGGCCCAGGTCTCAAGTTAAGTTGCGCGTGATAAATACATATACATATTATATCATACTTATCTACATATACAATACCTACAAGGCTCACTATTTGAAAATAGTATAACGTCTTAGAAGGAAACTTCTTTAAGAATAGACAGATAAATAACTGGCTAGCGACTTCGTTCGCGTAGCGTACCTAGTTCTATTGTTATAATTAAAGTGATATAGGCAACATAACGTTGGCCGTGGGAAAAAATATAATCTGTTCTTAGGTCTACTCCAGCATCTTTCGACGTTTGTCCCCGTGACTTATTCACGTCATTGTAAAGCAAGCAGCCACAGGGAATAGCGTGCGCTTGAACTCAAATGGTAAATTGTTGGGAATGAGAGGTATACGCGGTATAAATACCTACCTATCTCATAATCATCATTATAAAACTATACAAACTTTTTTACAAAACTTCAAATCAGTCGGCCGTTTCAAATCCGCCAAATTTAAAGTATAATTACTGAATAACCCGTACGAAAGAGCGATTTTCACACAGTATAAAGTGTTCTAGATGTTGACCAGGCTTAGTATCTATACACGACAAAAAAAAATATTCGAATTCGTCAAGTAGTTTCGGAGATTAGCCCGGACAAACAGATAAACGGATAAACAGACATACATAAAATTTAAAAAACATTGAAAAATGTTCTAATACTATTTATACATCGCCCCTTATTAGTTTTTCGTAAATATACCTATATATTGTGCAGACATAAGGTTTTTACTGTTTTATTAAATGTACATATGGATAACCTAAACTACGTAAGTATCTACATAAATGTATGTTGCTAATTTAATAAGATTGTGAATTGTGTCGCTTAACTTCAAACTTGGATAAATCCATTTTTGCAAATTTTTAATTTTCTTCAGCTATTTTCACAGAATCAGATGAATCCGCATATTTTTAAATGAATAGTCGTTAAAACTTAAAAATTTTAGTTTGATCACTCACTTTTCTATGCTCTTTGTTAATGACTCAGATAATTTATTTCACTTATAGATAAATCCATCTGAGCCATTAACTAATTTTAATGATTAATTTTATTAGAATTAATTTGCCAAATGAGGCCCGCAAGCGCCTTAATATGGAAATCTGCAGGAAGAATTTTATTGAATTTTACCAAATCGAAATAAATTCAAACTGTATCTTATTTTTTAAGAAAAGTACTCATTCTATTATTGAATTTGAATGATAGACTGTTTATTTACTTAACAGTTCACCGACTAAAAAAATTACCTATAATCGGTTAGTCGGTTTTTATTGTATTAAATTCTCGAAAATTATTATAATTTATTTGTTTGAAGTTTTATGGCTTCGCCACATGGGACTCGTGGACTCAGAATATAAGGTGACCTTGGACTCGGACTCCACGAGTACCGTGTAGCCGAAAAACTGACTCGACTGGTTTGAACGTGATTGGCTCCTGAGTCCTGAAACCATACCTACTGAAACCATTAACCACAGCTATTAAGTTCACTCCCAACAAACTCCCGACACGTTTCGTCGGATACACAATAGGAATAATGTTACTAGTAGGTTATTCATCCACCACTTAGGGGACAGTTAAAAAAAATGGATCAAATTTTTTTAATTAAATACAAATAATAAATTATAAAGTTTTCTCGCTTGAATACTAATTATTAGAAGTACTATCATGTTTTGCAAAAAACAATTTTTAAAATAGTAAGTCATTGCTTAAATATTTATAGACTCTATAGATCTTTCGAATAAACATTAAATGTTAGTGAATGATTTAATTTTAATCTTAGAGCTAAATTTCTTTACTAGTTTGAAACACTGATATTGATTATCTGTATTCTTATAAACAATACGATAAGTAAAAAAAACTTTCCGACCGTGACATCTTCATAGAAATTTGGACGAAACCTGCAGAGGTGCCGTTGGACTCCGAGTCCACAAGACCCGTGTAGCCGGACTGCAAGCGACACAGAGTTTAAACATAAAAATGTAACCTAATTTAAGTTCTGGCAGCACTGATTTTGAACTGTCACATAATTTGACGTGCTGATTTTTTTTCTGGTCAAATAGTCCATCAAACCAGCGACTGTGCGACATTTTAGTCGGCCGAACTATAGAACTAAACCCGAGAAATCCTATAAAAGTTAGTGTTTTCTTATTTATTTTATACATTTAATATAATTGTGTGATTATGTAGGCATTTTTAATTATTAACGGGAAATTGTAAACTATTTTCTACGAACCTGAGAAATACAAGTTCAAGTCTTACATAACTTGTTTCATTGGATCTAACCTGTAATTTCGAAAATTAATATGTGCAAATATATTTTTATTTACAGGCCGCCAAAATGTTCGGCCGATTCGCACCGGGTGTATGCACCCAAGTTAGCCTTGTGGTAAACCACCAGCAAAACCGTAACATGGCTACATTGAAAGCCATTTCTATTCGTTTGAAATCAGTAAAAAACATCCAAAAGATTACCCAATCCATGAAGATGGTGTCAGCCGCAAAGTGAGTAAATTTAAAATTGGAACCCTATTGTCATTCACTATTTGCTTAGATATCATAATAAAATTGACAGTTAAATATTTCATCTTTAGGTCTCAAGTCTAAACTCTTTTTCTTTGCCATTTAATCTGTAAACAGATTAAATGGCAAAGAAAAAGAGTTATTTTTAAAGTAATTTAAAATTACGAAGTCAACAACAATAAATTATAAAGACCAGACCCCGAATTATTACTTGTGAATAAAAATAGTATCCTAATATTGTTGGCTTTTTTTTTTTTTTATGGTATAAGGGGGCAAACGAGCAGTTGTAGCCATATTCATAACTACAGACGCCCATAGACATCTGCATAGAGACTATACAGATGTGCTGCCCCTCTTTCTCCTCCCACCTCCATGGGCCACCGGCTACTTACACACCGCACGAAACGCGACAGCACAGCTGTCACTTCACGCCGGTCTCATGTAAGCGAGAGGTACCTCAGTCGTGCCGGCCCAATTCGGCTGCATGCAAGCATGCAGCGTGGGACTACCTCTTACTAAGTTTACTACTTACTACTTACTTACTAATACTGGCTTGTTATAATAATAATTTTGTGGAATGAAACCCATGGAAAATAGATAATCATCCCACGGCATCCCATAGGAACTTTTTTTTGGGATAAAAACTATCCTGTGTTAATCCAAGTTACCCTCTATGTGTGTGCCAAATTTCTTGAAAATCAATTTAACCATTTTTGCTTGAAGGAGTAACAAACAAACATACAAACTTTCGCATTTATAATATTCAGTGTATACTAATAAACTAAAAGAATATTTTATATAAGAATAAATTTAAATCACTTCTGAAGTGCATAAGCATGTGCGGAATGTGGAAGTGCAGACTTAGATGCTGTTTGAAACTTCTGTGCTAAAAGCGATGACTATTCTACTTTAAGGGTATTGTTTTCTACAAGTTCCAGGAATGTTATCTACACCACCAAGTTTTTTTTTCATTTGTCTATTTCTTATATGCATAAGCTCATGTCCAGAAAAAAAAGGATGGATGGAAACAGTAATGAACACAACCTGGGAGAAATTGGAGCAATGGCTTATCATGCTTTCCAAGCCATAGTGGTATAATACTGCCATCTTCCCATCTTCGAATTGTTATTAGAACTGCAAAATCCCAATAATGCTTTATGTACTTGAATCTTGAACCCTAGATGTGTCGTGGCACATACCACTATAGTCCGTTTTTATTTTGAGAGACTAAATTGACAGGAGCAATATTGCTAGTTGTTTGTGATTCATAAATAGCGTTGTGCCACTATCAGAAAAACAATTATAATTTTTTAAGGTTACACACAGCACACACACACAGAAACGTTAATGTGTTCTATAAAGCAAATTATTACAATATTATGGCATATAGGTTTATTAATTTAAAAAACCGTAACATGCATATTTTAAGTATTTATTAGTACTTCCAAAAAGGTTTCGTACTTTCATTTTAATTTCAACGTCTATTTCCTGCAACACATTGTTAACAAAATGGTGTCCAGTGTAATTCCTAACAAATTGATAGTTGTACATTTATGGTTGCAGTACAAGGAAATGTTTATTCTGTTTTCAAAAATCGTCATTAATTTACGTTTTGTTGAAATCGGTATAATAGGTGAGCACTATACTATTAATTATAAATGCGAAAGTTTGTATGTTTGTTTGTTTGTTACTTTTTCACGCAAAAACTACTTAACAGATTTTCATGAAATTTGGCACAGTAACTTGGATTAACACATGAGATAGTTTTTAATCCCGAAAAAATGCTCCTGTGGAATGCTATGGGATGAATTTCCATGGGCTCGAAATTTACGCGGGTGAAACCGCGGGGAGCAGCTAGCATAACATAGAAAGAAATTTGATATCATAGTCCGGTCAACGCAGCCACAAAAATATTGATCAAATAAACAAAATACAGACAGAACGCAGTGATCTTAGGCTCACTATTAAAAATAAACTGCCTAAAATCCTCATCAATCCAATGTGAGCATATAGTTATTCAAGGTCAGGTCACAATTTTCGTTTTTATAAATTTTAAAGTTTATCTTTTTATATTTTTATATATTTTAAAGTTAAAGTTAATTTTACCAAAAAAAAGTTTCGAGAAAAAAAATATTCATTGATTGAATTGATTGAAATTTGCTACAAAAATAGTTATTACATTTTACATTATCATGATTTGAAAAGTAGAATGTATATAAAATATAGTTTGTATACAAAAATATTTTATATGCTTTTTATACCTGTTAGATAGTATATCTGGTGTGGTTGCGAAATTTGTTTTCATTGCAGGCCATGCTAAAAATGGTTATGATAGATTTTTATGGAATAACATTTAAGTTGTTGCATATTTATAAATGATTTTGATATTAAGGGCGATATGATAAGGCAGATGCTGGAGGAAGATAAGAAATTTGTATAAACTATACATTATATTATTTATTATACTCATTTATATTTTCACAATTTTTAATAAAATTTAAAGATACTTGTTTATTCAACCAATTTTTGTGGAGCTCCAAAACAGAAGAAAATAAATTCTTATGATTATCGTTTAAAACAGCGTCAACTTCTTTAAATACTTTAACGCAATCTATTTAAACTTCTTTTTGTTAAATAATTTTAATGCTGCTTGCTTTATCCCTTCCGAAAATAACTGTTGTAGTATCGCAGTCAGATACCGATTAGATTTAGCGATTTAGGATAACTAGATAAAGTTTTGATGAATCTTTTCTGTTTGCTGTTGACCCTTTCCAGGAAGATGATTGTTCGGAAAAAATATATGAGGATCATTTATGTAGACAATTTCATGATATACAAGGTTGATACAAGCGAGAGGCATCAAATTAAACCAAGTGCCTACAGTTAATCCGAAACTATTAAAAATAAGTTTACGACAAGTACACGAAAATACCTTTTTCAAACAGCGAAGAAACATAAACATACTTTGTAACGTCTCGTACATCGAACGGCAACCTCGTACGGGGTGAATGACCCCGGCCGGTCATGGTCGGCGATCAGCTGCGTTACAGCGTGTACGAAGTGAGAAAAATTAAAAAAAAATCCTGTGGCTAATTTATTGCTCCGACTCATCTGATTTTTGTTGTGTAGCCTGAAAATAATACACTAAATATGTGGTTTCATTTAATGCCTCTCGCTTGTGTCAACCTTGTATGTATTGATAGAAACGACTATTTACGAGAAAAATCCAAAATTTTTTTTAAAATTTTTAAATTTTACCTTAATCCTTGAATTACTTAAACTCACATGAGATTGATGGGGACTTTTGGTCGTTTATTCTTAATGATACACGTAAGGCCAAAATTTAGTTCGGCCGGAAGATTGTTTACTTGAAATGTTCGTCTTGACGGGACTATAATAGTTTATTTATGTAAAATAAAATCGTAACAATCTATATGGTTTTTGAGAATCAAGATCAAAACCGGCCAAGTGCGCGTCAGACTCGCATACTCTAAGGGGTTCCGTACCAAAGAAAGGTGTCTCTGCGGCATTTTTTGCCAAATAACTTGGTTTTTCATAGCGTTTGTATGAACGACACAGCTATATTTACGTTTTTTGAAAATGTATTATTTCTCAAAAACTTAAATGATATCTCGCTCAAACCAATTTTCGTTGAAAGTTTTCAATGAAATCTACATCATATACATTTTTTAGATTTTTCACTCTCCTATTTTAAAGGTTATAGGGGAGGGGACACTCATTTTTCCTCTTTGGAAGCGTCTAACTTTCAAACAATTGATTTTGACGAAAAATCGTATTAGTAGGTAACCTTAATTATTTTTTTCACAACAAACAAGTCTTAAAAAATGACATTAAAGTTACTAAAACCATTTTTCGTGCCCCTATTTATTTTTTAATTTATTAATTTTTACTATAAATTCAAATAGCGATTAACAAAATACATTATTAACCTACAAAGTTTCAACTACGATGGCCCAATAGTTTTGGCAAAAAATGGCTGTGACATACGGACGGACGGACAGACAGACATGGCGAATTTATAAGGGTTCCGTTTTTTGCCATTTGGCTACGTAACCCTAAAAAAAGGACCTTGATTGTGTCATGAATATAGTTGTGATAACATCTAATCAAATTTGATACAATTATTATAACAAAATTTATGCTATTGACAAGATTTTAAAAATAATTTCAATTTATTTACTAGTCATTATGAAACCTATATAAATTTTTAATTTTGTTAAGTGTTAAAATCGAAGTAAATTAATAAAAAAATTATAAGTTTAATTATAACCTTACAAAAATAGTTAAAAAATAATTTTATCTCGGTAATTCTGTTCTAACAAAAATGAGTGATATTTTAGTACCTTTGGTTATATTCAATTCAATTAACATTAAAACATTAGACTAGTACTTACTTAGTACGAAAATATATTTTGTAACAATGTAATATATCATTTATTTACAACTAGCTTCCGCCCGCGGCTTCGCCCGCGTGGATTTCGGACTTCAAAAATTATTAAAAATTTAAATTTATTATGTTATTCTGATATGAAAGATATATTAATGTTAAGTTTCATGAAAATCCGTCCAGTAGTTTCGGAGGTAGCCCGAACAAACGGACAAACAAAAAATAAAAAAATCATAGAAAAGTGTTCTGTTACTATTTTCCATATTTATAATCGCCCCCAATTAGTTTTTCGTAAATATATTCAATGTGCAGACACTAAAATTTTAGTGTTCTATTATATGTATAGATTATGTTATTTAACAACCTTAACAAATACCAGGTACACTCGTGCTGAACGTGATTTGAAAGCTGCTCGACCATATGGAGAGGGAGCTGTCCAGTTTTATGAAAGGGCTGAGGTAATATTGTCTTTCTTTTTATAGTATAAGAGCCCTTGACAACGTAGACATCAGTTCAATTGTTGGCAAACTTGTAGTTCGTCTTTATACCATCACCAATTCACAATCGAAAAGTAAAAGCACAGCTGTCACTTTAGTGCCAAAGCACACGACGCGTTGCGGCGGCAGCGCGTCGTGTGCTGCCAATATAAAGCATCAAAACAGCCTCATGAGCGCGTCACTTAAATGCAGTGCCTACGTACCACGCGCTCGATCCGAAGAGCGCACGAAATGTCCAACCCCGGCTATGTTTCCGTCAAAACTTGTACAAGATTATGCCGTAATGTCAAGTTAAAAAGATCAAGAGAGAAGAAAGATATAAACAAAGATTTACAAGTTATTGCCGATCAATATTAATTATTATTTCTCGTATGTTAAACTATCGTCTTTTGCTGAGAATAATCGATTTTTCTTCAAGACTTCATAAAAAGAATATTATCGTACGTTTAATATTTCCAGAACTGCCCAGTTTTCGCATATGTTAGTCTATATCACCACAGTGTGCGTGGTGCAATACGCGCGCCGCAACTCGTCGTGTGCTCAGGCCCTTACACCACCCCAAGCTCACTTGATTGGGCTTTAATCAATTATTTCTGCAATGCGATTATGTTATGAAGTCATTACTTAGTTTTATCAGGAGTTTATTTGCTTCGATTTTATGGGCTTGAAGGTTTGGAGCACAGCTATAAAGTAAAATTTTCACGAAATTGTCTGTACTTCCGACGATTGCTCCCTACATAGAAAACCTCTTTTTAATATTAGTATAGGTTTTATAATTGAACAACATACACTGAATGAATACAGTGCAAATATTATTACTTCACAGGTTGCTGCGCCAGAGGATGAGACAAAGGAGCTGTACATTGCCATGACTTCTGACAGAGGTGAGTTTGATTTTAATATTGTTTTTAAATAGTTGTTTTACTGCCACCTGTGGGCCAATATGTAAACAAATGTATATTTAACTTCGTTTTAAAACTCATTTCATTATTTATCAGTCCGATTACTATTTATGGAAATCTAGACAAAAAAAACAATATCTAGAGT
>LUGF01038781.1:434329-454773 GCA_001625245.1 Calycopis cecrops | reverse complement strand
CAGCAGTATTCACAAAATGACTTGACTCTACGTTTGGACTCTGTAATTGGGTTGCCCCTGCCGACTAAACTCCTGCGGGTGCCTTATGCGCTAAAAATAGAAATATGGACTTTTCACTAGCATCAGTGAAAAGGCTAGATTTCTCCTACTTAGAAACTGTCCGGTTGCCTTTGAACAGTCCCTATTACGACGTAGGATGGGGTCAAGGTTTCCATTCTGACCCCTTGTCCCTGCACAGTGTACTCCAAAGGAGCACGCCACCAGTATCCGAAGACCCGCCAGTCGTCCGAATCCAAGTCTTCTGCTGATTCAGAGGACTGAGGGACGGACGGGGGTGAGCTCTGCGCTACACCAGCCTTACACCGAGGAATATCTGGTCTGTCTACACCTGCCTATGTTAATGTACAATAATTCATGACACAAGCAAAAAAGATTTAAATAATCTAATCTTGGTGTATTGCGTTGTGATTTTCCATTTTATAATTTGTAATGTTTATCTGTTCTGTTCCATTCAATAGTGAATGAACTAAAACTTAGGGTACAGAAAATAAAATTGTACACTCATTTCCAATATCGATACTTTCCTCACTAGTCGATAAAATACCAAACAATGTAAGTATTCCGGGACGTAAACGTAAAGTCAGATTGATATATTATGTTTATTATAGGTCAATGTTAAGAATTGTTATAATTCCAACGGAATATCATTGTATTGGCATAAAGCTACGTAAAATTAATAAATGCCATTTTTAGGCGCCTCCAATAGGGAACGTGCACGAAACATAGAGGCAGCACTTTCGCCGCCCTAGTGATCATTTTAGGAATCAAGTGCTAGCAAAACACCGTATAGACGGCAAAACACTAAGCCCGCTTGGATTAAATATTGATAGTTCTAATAACAGTTTCGGTACAACTTTTAAACAGACAACACCAATATACACTCCTTTGCAAAAAAAACGGGCACCTAAGCAAATAATCAATTAAGTGATTATTATTACGTTATTTGGTGATTTTAGGTAGTGATACCTTTATGGTTTCGTAAATTAATCACCAAGGAATCGTTTTGTGAAATCTAGCGTAACGTTTTGACTGGATTGGTAAGAAAAATGTAAAAAATCAAAACAGGGGTAGTCACCTGCCCTGTAAGTAAAAAGTAAAAAATGAAAAACTAATTTTAATTGTAAAAAATAAGTTTTACTTTAAAACATTGAATAGATTAATAAGGTGTGTGACCCCCTCTTGCTGAAATCACAGCTTGCATTCGCGTGGGCATGCTGGCCAGTATATCCCTTATGGTTTCCTGCTGAATACGTTCCCACTCCGCCGTGACCGCATTCTTTAGCTCTGTTATGGTTTGTGGAGCCGGCTGCACTGATCTCACTTGTCGCTTGAGAAGGTCCCAAACATGCTCAATAGGATTGAGATCGGGACTTCGAGCTGGCCATTCCAAACGACGGATTCCGACCTCCATCATGTAAGCGCCTACAACGCCTGATCGGTGGGCACGAGCGTTGTCATCCATAAAAATCGAATTTTCGCCAAGAACGGCTAATGTGGGTTGTACATGAGGTGAAAGAATTTCCGTCACGTAGCGATGTGCATTTAATGTGCCGTTTTCGATGAAGACTAACTCTGTACGATCTAAAGAGGTTATCCCGGCCCAAAACATAACAGAGCCTCCACCGTAAGGCGTTATTTCTTCAAAGCAGACCTCTGCATAACGCTCCCCTGGTCTTCGCAGCACTCGCCGACGTCGATCTTCACCATAAAGTGATATCCTGGCTTCATCAGAGAACAATACCCTATCCCAATCGTCTTGAGTCCATGATACACAATTTTGAGCAAAGTGAAGTCTGGCAACACGGTGCTCACGGAGTAATTTGGGACCGCGGGCGGGGCGACGACTGTGTAAGTTGGCAGCAAGAAGCCTCCTCCTGACCGTCCATAGACTAACTTGCACATTTCTTACGTCTTCAAGGTTGTTCTTGAGGTCCGAATACGAAGATTTGCGATTTCTCAAAGCTTGACTCACCAGGAAACGATCATCTCTTGGTTCAGTGGATGGTTTGCTTCCAGATCCAGGCCTTCTTTTCATGGAACCCGTCTCTTGATAACGCTGTCGCTAACGCTGTCAGGTTCTTTGGACTGTTGAACGACTTACATTTAGCCTTTGAGCCACATAACATTGGCTACAGCCCTCTTCAAGTAAAGCAATAATTTTGCTGGCTCTTACAATTTTATCTGCCATCATCCAGACCACTAAGCATTAAAAACAATAATTTTAAATGTCTCTATAAGCAGCTAATTCAACGAAATCAATAAAAATAGCCTAAAACTTATTCAAAGACAACAGCAACTTTCGTTGATTCCCGCCAGAATTTGTACAAAAAATTGGTATTCTTTTAAAAATAAGATCAGTCAAAAATTTGAATTTCGAATGTACATTTTTGGCATCACGACACATTTACGACCGGCCGGTAATATATTAAGAAGACTTAAATCCTTTTCTGTATCATATTGTTTTCAGGAAAGAAAAAAATCAAAACCGCCCGTTTTTTTTGCAAAAGAGTGTATAAATCCTCACCAAAACCAAGCATTCCAATAAAATACCGACTCAGGTAGAAAAAAAAAACATTATTTTTTAGTAAATATTTATTTATACCTAGATTACAAACTTAATAGCAGTCTTAATTTACAACTCGGAGCTCGGAATATAAAATACAAGATTGCATATTAAATATTTAATTACACTGATTTAACATGTCAGACTGAATTTTAAACTACGTTATGTCGACTGTACTAATGCTATTTTTACATTTACAGGAAGTTTGGAACAAACTCATTTACGCAAAATAACATAGAAAAAAGTTAAAAATGTCAAACAATAAAATACAAATTATATATATTTATCAATACACACATTACACATTACATAGTACATTTTGTTTATGCAAAATATTGATTGTTTATTAAATATATGTAGTTTGAGACATCAACCGTAGCAATTACCAATGTCGGATCTGCATTTTTGTGATTTTCTGTTTATTGCAGATTTAGAATTATTCTCACTACGTGAAAGATGTACAAAGCGTGAGAGCGAGACATTCAAATTAAGTTCCAATCATCGGAAAAGAAAAGAGACAGTAGATGAAGTACATATGAGACAATTATTTTAGCTTAGTAAGAGGCCATAGCGACCCGATTACATATTAATGACAATGATATTAAGTGTTTTTGTAGTACCTTATTCTGTCATTTGTCAAATATGATTTTTGTCTCGCCTCTGTTCTGACATTGTGTATCTTGTACATTCTAAATCTATGGTTTATTGTATCAAAAAATCAACAGTCTTTCTTTTTTCAAGTCCGATTTTAGGAATTCAATATTTAATAAAAATATAATATGAGAGCATTTTTAAGACCTTTAATGCAATAAAAAAGTAAATCACAAAAACGCAGATCCGACTTTGTTAATTGGTACGGTCGATTTGGACTGCGCACGAAACAGAGATAGCTTATATCGCACACTAGCGTTTTCATCATAATTCAGACATTGTACGGTAAAAATTAAGGAATGACAAAGACAGAGAATTACTTGTTACCTAGGTGCTAAATTATTAATAGGTACCATAAAAGTGCACGTTTCTGTCGCGACTGTCCAGACGCACGGTCTAGGGGCCGGCCGCACCTACATGGTCGTAATTGTATGAAGTCACCTGTATAAAATGTCTAGTCAAATTTATGAATAGGCGGCCCCACTCTTGATATATACTAAATTCTGATGGTAAATCAACTCATTTAGCTAAAAGGATTGAACAAAATTACGAAGCTCTTGAAAGGCATCAAAACTTTCGAAACTATGTTCCCTTCTATATTCCGGCCGGACACTCCAATCGTACTCCGCATAGATTTAGAATTTACAAGATACACAATGTCAGAACAGAGGCGCGACAAAAAAAATATTTGACAAATGTCAGAATTACTACTAAAACATAAATATGACTTTGTCATTGTGTATGTAATCGTTCCGCTATGGCCTCGTACTAGCTTATAATAATTGTCTCATATGTACTTCATCTACTGTCTCTTTCTTTTTCCGACGATTGGAAGTTAATTTGAATGTCTCGCTCCCACGCTTTGTACATCTTTCACATATTGAGAACAATTCTAAATCTATGGTACTCCGTATAAAAACTTTCTAGTTCAAATAAAAGAAACTGCATTGAAAATAGGCGACATACGGGGCGGTGGCCGGAAGGAGAAACGATTCAATGCAATCAGTGAAGATAGTATGGGAGGTTCCACACATAGAATCTCTTGGATTGTAATTTTCTATAGATATATTTAAAGTAAAACTAATATTAAATATCTTTATTATTAAATATAAGATAATAAGTTGTGTAACAATGAATGGGACATTTTTACAATAATTGTAAAAAAATGTATTTCCAATATTTATTATTATTTAAGAGTCAAGTATTTATATTATTATTGAGTCTAAGTATTATTATTGAGTCAAGTGTTTTTGCTGTAAGATGACATGGGTGACAAAGTCTTGATTGAGATGGATCTTTCAGATTCATGGAAGCAGTTTACAAATAATAAAATACAACATCTAAGTCAGGATTGCCCGGATATGCCCCCTCGACGGATGTCCATCTTGTGATGGCGAGGGGGCTTAGTAACCGTGGCTTGCGCGACCACGGGGAAGCCAAGGGGGATCCCAAGAGGGGACGCCCGGGATGGGCTTACCCAGAGCCTGCTTTGGATGCGTCCATGGAGGAGGGGTCGCGGGAAGAGAGGTGTCTCGGTGTTAATTATTGGAAATAGCTCATGTGTGCTGGGATAAGATATTGGCATTGTTCCTTTAACTTAGTGCCAAAGCACACGGCGCGTTGCGGCGCCGCCGCGACAGCAATTTTTGTTTTGTCAGCTTTTGTCAACATAATGTGTATTTTAAAACAATTTATTACATTCTCTTAAACCACATTACTATAATATTAGATTAAACAAGCGTCACAAGCATCTTACAGAATTGTGTAGTAGCTATATATTAAATGCAATTTATATATCAGATTTATAATTTAACTGTAACCTAACTATAAATTTTCATTGTTCAAATTCCAAGTATCAATACATTTTAACTATATAAATACTATTAGAAACTAATTTTACTCTAATGTATCCAATGCTGGTAAAAAGCTAATAAAGTTACTAAAGAAAGTATGACGTACATATTTTTTGACCAGCGGCAACTGATCAAGTAATAAACAAATACTACAAATACTTGTAGCACTCATATTTCCAAGTTAGTAAAACAAACAGATTGTTTACTACCATTTCAGTCACTTGATTACATTAATTTTGTAAAATAACTACTAACTAGATACACTATGTACATGGTGCCGCCTGCGACTCTGCATTCCATCTGCAACAATATACAGTCATGTTAACTCTAGATCCACATCCAGATTAAATTATCATTTATATAGAGTACTTATATAATTTTTGTACAAAATTCACTGTGTGCAAGATGGCGGGTCACGTATTTGTCGCAGCGCTGTTGTTAACTGTTTAGAGAGATTGTCTAGTATAAAATTATTATATTGTCATAAAAATAAACACAGTATCAGATATTGGTCTCTAGTCAATAGTTGTGACCACTATGGTTTGTGTAATCTGACACATAACAAATTGGTTGTCTACACATTGATTGAAAACAAAGAGTACACTATATCCTACTAATATTATAAATGCGAAAGTTTCTGAGTATGTTTGTTACTCTTTCACACAAAAACTACTGAACGAATTTTCATGAAACTTTACAGTAATATAGCTTTCATATCAGAATAACATAATGAGTTAAAATTTATTGGGATTTTTTATAATTTGGTTATAATGTAACGATAACTGTTAAGTAAGTCGGAAAAAAATCAGCCCCCTGAGAGCAATATTGGCATGCGCTGCCCTAATCGTTGGAGTTACACAAAGATAATTATTGTAGGATTATTTATCTTAAATAATTCTAAATAAAAGTCCACGACAGCATATATCTATCTTTTATGTGTAAGTCATTATGACCAAAATAGTGAACCAAACATTCAATTAAACTGGATATTTTTTAACGATGCACATTTTAGAATATTCATCGAACTCTTTTGAAAATTGATACATCTGTCACTTTACGTATTGAATGTAGATAAACTTTGTCTTTTACACTAAATAATTTGGACGAATAGATTAAAAGTTATTATCACGATAAGATTGACTTAAATGGAATATCTAAAGCACCTAAAATGCGCGGCGACAAATTCGATTCTCAAAGCGATTTATTGTTTCATACAATACGTATATATTTAATATAATATATATTTCAGTATAATATTAGATTATGTATAATAATAACAACACCATTTATGAAGTCCGAATTCCACGCGGGCGAAGCCGCGGGCGGAAGCTAGTATATATATATATATATATGTATAATGTATATATATACGGCTGGGTATAGAGTATAAATGACAATTATAACAAACCCATGCGCTACTTAAGGCTATAATTTCCTAGTCTTGCACAAGTAGGCAGGTGGCGGGCGCGACCAGACAAGACTTATCGATGACAATTTGTCTATAGTAACCAACTTCGCTCTTGTATCGCGATGGACTAGGTGGAATGTGGAATGCTCTAAATGTCAGAGCAGGTACACTTCGAGTCCTTTTTGGAAAGGAATGCAAAACACGTTTTCCTACCTCTATATCTTGCGCCAGCACCTCGCGATCACTCAGGACAAGATAATAATAGTTTAATCAGCTATTATAACTCTCATAATACGTATGCATCAGACGACCAGGCTGGCGCAGTGGTACAGGGCTCGGATAAGTGGAGATGTTGCGCCAGGGGTCGCGGGTTCGAATCCCGCCTAGGTCATGGATATATTATGTATTTATATGTATTTCTATAATAAAAATCTTAAATATATAAAAATTCTTAAAATTTATAAAACATATTAAATATATTCTGTTGTCTAGTACCTGTAACACAAGTCCTTACGGTACTTAGCACGGGGCTAGGCTAACGTGGTGTGTAAAGTCCACAGATATTTATTTATTTATTTATTATTTATCTTTTCAATCTGTGGGAAAGTACCACTTTCGACCCACAATCTAGTCTCGTTTTTCCGACAGGCACTTAAGCCGGATTTACATTACGAAATTAGTGTCATGCATGATAAAACAAGTTTCATGAAACTAGTTGTAGCACATGTGAAACTACTTTCGTTAAAAATTATAGTGTCATGAAATCATTAGTATTGCGTAGATAATGGCCCTGTCAAAATCAGAGTTGTATTTTATGATGCAAAACGTCGTCTCAACGTATAGGTCATATAGGACGTATAGGTCGGTAGAAACATATAGGTCCTCAGTTTCCATACCCGTAGTATTATTTTTTTTTGCCTTCATAAGTTCATTATTGTAAGTATTACGAAGTATTCGTATTTTGCTAATAACATCTTTAACAGTTTCCATTAGCATTGCTTCTTTGATTGTTTTGTATGCCGCTTCGCGAGCATCTCTATTTTTATACTGCGGGTGTTTCGGATCCCAAAGACATTCATTGATAAATTGTATATTTTTATCGCAAGTCCAACGTAGGTTAGCCATTTTTTGGCTCATATTTGTCTGCTATCCAACAAAAAATCACACGTCTACTCTGCGCAGGTGCTGTCGCGACACTAGTTTCGTGTCAAATTTACATCATGAAATTAGTTGCATGACATTAGTTTTACAAAAAATATGCGCACAGCACGAAACTACTCCAGTGTCACGAAAGTAATGCATGCATTGTAAAACTGAACGTTTACACGTGAAATTACTGGTCAAATTAGTTTTATGAAACTAATTTCAAGCCACTAATTTCGTAATGTAAATCCGGCTTTATAGTAATCCGATAAAGCTGTATTTATTTTTTATCGGCCAAGCAGTCGGAGGCATTGTTATGACTACTGATGCTCATAGACATCTGCATAGGCGCATACAGAAGCGCTGCCCTCCTTTCTCCTCCCACCTCCTTGGGCCACCGGCTACTCATAAACCGCACGAAACGTGACAGCTCAGCTGTCACTTTACGCCGGTGTCGTGTAAGCGACAGGTACCTCCTCGGACGTGCCGGCCCAATTCTCGTGCAAGCATGTAGTGTGGCACTACGTCTCACTAATTGGTAAGTATTGGGTTTTTCTTCGCTCCCGCAGCACAGGTTATATAATCAAGTAATAATGACCTGCATTCAGTAAAACACCTTTGCCCGTAGTTCACTCCTCTAGCACGGCCAGGCGCGTAGGCGGCGTTCGCCACACGGCGGATGAGGTGCGCTTGAGCCGCGCGCGCTCGATTCCCGGGAAGATCTCGCGCAGGTCGGGCGTGTGCGCGCGCACGCTGAACAGCCGGTCCACCTTCTCCGTGCTCACGCGCGACTGTATCAGCAGCCGTTTCTTCCACACCTGTGCACGAAATAAAATAGTATGAGGGAGCAAACGAGCAGTCGGAGCCATTCTTATGACGATCGGGGCCTATAGACATCGCCACAAAGCGCGACAGCACAGGTGTCACATTGCATCGGTACTGTGTGAGCGAGAGGTAGGTAGGGAGGTCGTTGTCATTATCGCCATCAATTCGGCTGCATGCGTGCACCTATTACTAAACTACCTGCAGCAAATCAGAGATAAAGCACATATTGATGTCTTTAAGTTGACGCGAATTATACTTTTTTTTACAATAATGCATTTAGACACAAAAATGTACCTCTAGCATTCGGGACAAAACTAAGTTACTAAACTTCATATTACAGCATAAGTGTTTAATATTGCTGATTGTTTATGCCTATTTAATCTAACTGAACTGTGTGCACAATAAAGTATATTGTATTTCTTTCTTATTATCTTATATTATAAATACCGTAATAGTGGGGTGAGAAAGGAGGGCAGCGAATCAGCCTCTACGCGGATTTCTATGGGCATCGGTAGTCATGAAAATGGCTCCGACTGCTTGTTTGCCCCCCTATACCATAAAAAAATCTTATATCATAAATATAGCAATACAAGAGAAATATATGTATTCTTTTACCTAATAGAAGAAACAAGTTTATAAATATACCCGGTGGCCCATGGAGGTGGGAGGAAAAAGGAGGGCAGCGCATTTGTATAGCCTCTATGCGGATGTTTGTAGGCGTCGGTAGTCATGAAAATGGCTCCGGCTGCTCGTTTGCCCTCCTATATCATAAAAAAAAATAACCCACCTTTGACGTAGACCAGGCCGGAATGGGTCTGTTCTCTTCGGGATCCTGCTCCTCGTCAGAGTTGAGGTACTCGAAGCCGTCCGCCATGTACACGGGCTGGACGGCCGGCAGGGGCGCTCCGCCGGGCGTTCCGGGCGTTTTGAGTGGAGTCAACACTGAAATATATCAATTACATTAGGGTGTATTAGCAGGCGTCCGTCACTCGCTCGAGGTCACGCGTTTTATACCTACGGCTCGGGCTATCTTCGAAGATATCGGCGACACAGGGCCGTCGCACGCTCGCGCGTTCACATAATATTCTACTTAATAATATTATACTACATAATATTATACTGTACGATTTTCGCGTTTAGTAAAAAATGCCGAAACCAAGTATTAATTGTAAAGTGCAAGGATATAAAAGAAAAAAAAAACATTGAAAATCGTACCGCGTTTAGATGCACGTATAATAATATTTTTTGTGTTTTTGATGTGTTAGATACCTATTTATTATACGTAATATATTTCCAAATACTTACTTTTTCAAATACTTATTTAAGTTTCTACCTGTTTATTAATATCGAGTAAAGAATGCTTAAACATTACTTTCGTTGTACGGGATTGTTTATTTAATTAGTACCTGGTTGACCGAGCTTCGCTCGGATAAAAAATAAAAAGACAGAATTCCGCCATCTATTGTGGAGTAAAAAAACCATAATTATATATAATATAATATAGATGGCGCTGATATTATATATTATATATTATATGTTATTATATCTTGAGAACCGAGCTTTTCTCGAACCTGGGACCTTGATAAATCGATTCCTTGAGCCGAAAAACCCCTAATCTGTAACTTTCATGAAAATCGTTGGAGCCGTTTCCGAGATCCTGATTACACATATATAAATATACAAGAATTGCTCGTTTAAAGATATTAGATTATTTATTCAGTGAAAATTTCAGCGTTCTAACTATCACGGTATATAAGATAGTCTAGTGACAGACATACAGCGGAGGCTTAGTAATAATAATAAATAAATTTTTACTTTTTAGGTACGGAAACCTAAAACATACATGTATTGTATATATAAATATTATGTAGGTACCTACTACATACTTAGGTACTTATTTTTTCTAGTACCTACCCGTTGCTTTTTTTATAGTACCTACAGGGGACAAACGATCAGCCGGAGTCAAAAAGAAGCCCATTAAAATTCAAACTTGTTTATTATCTATTATTTATCCGTTTTTATTTGTGCTATGGATTATTCTATCTAGAAACATCTTTAGTTTCATACTGAATAATGTGTATACATCTATTAAACTAATTCACGAATAAAAATTATTAATATTTCACAATATTTGTTAAATATTACTAAAATCATGTTACTACCAACCCTTGCGCATTTGTTTTATGACGTGTTTGCACGTAAGCCATACAATCTGCATCTCTATGCAAGCGTAAATAAGGTGCATTTTTCTTCGCTGCGAACATGAGCGTGATTTTGTAGGTAATTATAGCGGTACGTATTGACACTTTTGTATGGGAGTGAAGTATCTGTTAAGTTTATTAATCTGTGGTATTAGTATTATGTAACGCAATTCCTAGAGTTTTGAACCTCCCCCTCAGGTAACGCGCCGTAAAGTTGTTGTATAGTCCCTCCTATCTCTCCCAAAACATCACGTACCGCAGTATTCAGTATATTTTGCCTAAATTGAGGACAAAAGGTCTCATTTGGCCAAATTTTGAAAACTTCGGGGATATTCTTTTAACCTATGACATCCCGCAGGAACATACTATCCTGCGTTAATCCAAGTTACCCTCTATGTGTGTGCCGAATGTCATGAAAATAGGTTCAGCAGTTTTGTGTGAAGGAGAAATAAACAAACATTTTTCACTTTCGTATTTATAATATTAACGTCGATTGAAGACTGCGGCCAGATGTGGCCTTATGGGAATCGACTATCGAGAAGCCAGATCTGGCCTTATGGGAAGGAAGAAGTATTAAAAACAATATTACGTAACACCGTGTTCGAAAACACCCTCAGGCCCATGTAACGTATCTTAACGTGTTACTCCTCCCCGAAATTGCGTTACGTAATACTTAAACGCTCCCTTAAAGTAAAACATGGTTGTAATAGTTGTATGTATCGATGTGACTAATGAGTTCTTTTTATATTATAAAGGGACAAACTAAAAATGTTATGACTACCGATGCCTATAGACAAATGAGATATTTTCCAGTATTAAAAATAAAAGCTTATTGAATGTAATCTTTAATTATTATGATTTTTAAAGACATTATGTAGTGAAATATTCAATATTTCATATTAAAATCTATTTTTAAAAATATTTATTTTTATTCACAAGTCACGTGACACGAAACGACGTCATATTGACGATGATGTAACACGTGCGCGCTGATCCCGAAATCTACTGATAGTACCAGTAAATTACTTTTATATGTGACTTTTTTTCCTGTATTCTGTAATATGCACAATAAAGTATATTTCATTCATTCGCCACTTGTCAAATTTCTATTATCATCTTATGCATTAGTTAACTTACAACAACAACAAAAAAGTTCTAAATAATAGGTACTGACAGTAATTTTCGGAACGCTAACAAAGTTAATACGTCGTCTTGACGCCATTTTGCTTAAGAAGGCGTTTTCGCGGGTTTTATAAATTATGAATCTTTAATTTGAAAATTTAAATTGAAAATAAATACTTATCAGAAATAAAAACAAAAAATTGTATAGGTTCCTTGATCACTGATAAACATTCTGGAGTGATTTTTGAAAACTTGGAAAATAGCCCCTTTCTCCTTACCTATTTTCTATTGGTAATTTATAAACCAAAGCTGTCACTTTACGGCTGCATCACATGACCATATGAGGTACTTCGCCGGTCGTGCGGGATTAAATTGGCTGTAATGCGTTCAACAAACTTATAACTTAAAATGCATGAAGCGTTACAACTTACGACAGAGGCAACTGTGAATAAACTTAACTACAGGCATTCACTTACTTTTATTTCCTTCCATTTTCTTCTTCTGTTTCTCTAAGAACTCCCTCTGTCTTCTTTCAATCTCTTTGTTTATAATTGCTGCCTCCTTTTTCAAGCTGCATAAAAAGGGAAATTAAATTTATTGTATAGGACTAAATTTATAGTGACAGACTAGTTAAGATAATGATTTTATTGTTACATTTTTGCTTTATTTTTTATTTCTGTTCGGGTAAATCATTCATCAATCTCATCATCTGTAGGGTTCGGTGTTGATCATCAAATCATTGAACAATTAGAATGCATCAGCATAATCGCAACATTTCTTTTTAAACATTAACTCAAAATGTCATTACGCTTTCCAACTTAACGCATTTGATTTTATCAGGGGAGACTCAACCTCATTTCATTTATCTCGTTAGTGTGTTGTTTTCCTTCCCCCTTCATGGTCTACCGGAAACTCGCACCCAAGGCACGAAACGCTACAGCTTAGCGTTGACTTTACAGCGGTATCATGTAAGCATTCAGCAAATATTGACATTCTAACAAAAAAGACGATTAAGACAGCTGAAGGCGTCAGTATCTACAGAATTCATCAGTAGATAAATCGTATACGCGAGTGCGGGCGGTGTGGTTCACATAATTTATCAGTTGACATATCATTTACGCGCAGACAACTCGGAGAGGGATCGTAACCGTATCACCTCGAGCCGTTCAGTATTCTTTGTATAGAACTTTATACTGCAACGCACACTAATGAGAAACATAACGTAATCAGCTCGCCTCGGAACAGGCAGCCGAACTGCTATCAAAGCGCTTACGGCGAGCCGTCAACCAGGCGTCCGCGTGCTTAAAGTCCGCGCCATGACTAAAGTCTTCCGCCAAAAATTGGAATTAGTTCGTGCCACGACTGAAGTCTTCCGACAAAATTTGAACTAAATCTGATGCATTTGGCAAATTGTTCGTTGTCAATAGTGTCTTCATTGTGAGTGTCATGATAACGCATGACAGGCAAATATTCGAGTTGCAAATGTATTCATATTTGCTAAATTAAGGTACCAAATTTTCTTGGTGGTTTAGTTTTTATTTGGCAAAATATACCAAGTATTGGTAGACCTCATACTTTACGCTTTATACTTCATACATTTCATACATACTTTATACATTTTTTGTTTTATATTCTGTTATATTTTAGTGATTGAGTCATCATACAACATTTAAACTCCGGCCGCTGAGAGAATGCGTTCCTGACACATCGTGACCGAATTGACGACGTAGCTTTGAAATGGCGTCTAACTTTACGATAAAATTATTATTGCTATATTTATTGTTACTTTATTGTTGTTACTACGTTGTCCTAGTAAGTAAAGTAACGGCATTGACAATGGTATTATGTCAACCGACAATGTTATAATTTTACCTTGCAATAACTTGGAAAACAAAATTTTATTAATCTACACTAGTTATTATATACATATAATATACACTACTATAACTGTTACAAAGTTATGTCAAAACTCTGCTTTTGTAGTGACGTGACAAAAATAACAGACAATATAACTATTTATAACGTAATCTGCTGTTATATTATACTCAATATAAAATAATACGATTTTCTTTCTAATGATTATAATTTGATAATAATATGTGATTAATTTCATATTATTATACCAGTACGATCAAACCTCACCGAGGAAGGCAAGCGATTCACATTAGCGATTTCGATTAATGGAGGTAAAACTGCTGTATCGAAAATTTAAAAAAATATTGGATTTTCATACAAGAAACCGACATAAGAAAAATTATATTATTTAACGTTACGACATAGTTTTGAAACGAATAAGTTTTTTAAGGGAAGCCAAAAAAATTGATAGTTGGGAAAATGTTGTTTTTGTTGACGAGACATGGCTAAACGCAAATCATACGGTTTATCGCTCTTGGACGGATGACACACAGGCCTCGACGACGAAAGTACCAATGGGTAAAGGGGCTCGACTACTAGTATGTCATGCAGGTTCTGCAAAATACGATTTTGTGGAAAACGGCTTACTGGCATTTGAATCCAAAACAACTACAGACTACCACGAAGAAAGGAATTCTGCTGGAAAACAGAAATACACCATCTGTGAAAATTTCAACTGTCTAACTATCATAGTTCATGAGATACAGCCTGGTGACAGATCGGAGCCTTATTAATAGGGTCCCGTTTTTACCCTTTGGGTCCGGAACCCTAAAAAGAAGAAATGGTAGCTTGGTTAAAAGAAAAAGGTATTGACGCAAATATGCAAATGCTAAAAGCAGAATTATTTAAATTAATTAAAGAACACAAATCTGTAAATGTTCGATATGAAATAGATGAACTGGCTCTGGAATACGGTCATCGAGTTATAAAATTACCACCTTATCATTGCCAATACAATGCGATTGAGCTAATCTGGGCTCAAATTAAAGGTTATGCAGCGCGTCATAATAACATCTCCGCGATCCAGCACAAAGAAGATGATGACTCTATTAAAAGAAGCCTACGGGAAAGTTACGAAAGATTATATTACAAAGATTATTTACAAAGATTTTGAGCAAGATATCAGAGTTGTTAAAATATAATTGACAAAAATATAATTGACAAAAATATAATTATACATGTTGGTGACGATGACGACGAAGAGAGCACGTCCTCAAGTGAAAGCGAACCTGAATAAACATGTTCATTTGTATTTAGATATTAAATACTTCTAAATGAAACTCTCGCATTTATCTTTTTATTAAACACATTCCAAATAATTCAAGTAAAATAAATTCAGACAATCAAGTATTCAAAATTATACAATCCAAAATATGTAGTTACTTTTTTCCCATCACTAGTCATGACTATTTGACACATGTTAGAAACGCATTCTCTCAGCGGCCGTACTTTAATGAATATTATTTATAAATTAGAACGTTTAACGGTTTATCTAATGTTATTTGAATAAAATATTTGTTATTGTTAAAATCATAGATATTTTTATGGATTCAGGTGTTTTTGTAAAAAATGTGTGCCCAAATACCAAAATAGCAAAGAAAAAGAAGCACGTCTTTCTTGGAAAATAGTTATTCATTCACAATTATTGTTATAAAATATAATATAATCACATTAATTTTATTTAATCATCATCATCTTCAGCCAGAAGACGTCCACTACTGGACATAGGCCTCCCCCGAAGAGCGCCAAAGGACACGGACACTTATCAACGAGTACGAAATGTCTGCATTACAGTCATGTAGACATGTTTCAGTTAGTATTTTTTGCAGACACGGCAAACATGTTAATTCTAAAATGCCAAAGACATACATAGACGATTGCCACATAGAGCCTAAGTAAATAATACATACTTTATAATGTATGTTGGTAAGCTTTGTGCAATAAAATTATTAATGGGGTATTTCGATATGTAACTTCTAGTAACATTATGTTTCGAGACCGCAGCGCCGCGGCTAACGGACTTGAGTGGTGACGCGGACTATACGGCGAGTCGTCAACTGGTCAGACGTCAACTAGGTGTCACCGCGCGCTTACGGCTCGCCTAGCCGTAGCGGAGGTGATGCCGATACGGTTTCGTTACGTTCATACGTAACGTAAGCGTATCCGCACCGCCTGGTTGACGGCTAGGCGAAGATGATACGTTACGTTTCCTTTCAGAGTTGATGTGTGCGGTGACCATTATTCCGCCTGTCGCTAGTGCTGTACAGTGACGTCACTCACGCCTCCGCCTCGCACAGCTGCTGGCGGCGCGCGTCCTCTGCGCGGCGCTGCAGCCGCGCAGCACGTCACTAGTGCACTACAGAGACTCTACTCACGCCTCAGCCTCGCACAGCTGCTGGCGGCGCGCGTCCTCCGCGCGGCGTTGCTCGTTGGCTCGCTGCTGCCGCGCCGCATCGTCCGCGCGCCGCCGCTCCTCCGTCTCCGCCGCCTTGCGCGCCTGCTCTATCTTCTTCTGCAATTACAAATGAAAAAGTTTTTAGCAGCGTTAGAACATAAGGGTTACACAAACGCGTTGCCCCCCTTGCTCAACCGTCGGCCACCGGCTACTTACAAACCACACGAAACGCGGCAGCTCACCTGTCCCTTCACGCCGGTCTCGTGTAAGGGAGAGGCACCTCCCCGGTCGTACTGGCCCAATTCGGCTACATGCATGCAGCTTTAGTAAGAGGTGCAGCGTGGCCCTACCTCATACTAAAGCTGTAGCAGGACACATACCTTCTCCACCTCCTTAAGTCGCTCCTGGCGGCCGGCGTCCGCGTGCGCCAACTTCTCCTGTCGCTCACGCGCGGCCGCCTCTAGCTGCACGCGCCGCTCTCGCTCGGCCGCGGACCGCGCCGCAGCCGCCGCCGCCATTTTCTCTTCCCGCTTCCTTAAAAAAAAAAGCGTATTAGTGATAATCAGAAGGAAGCTAATGCCACTATATTGACTTTTGACTACCGACGCCCATAAATATCCACAAACATTTATACAAGTGCGTTGTCCTCGATACAAGTCGATACCAATGCAACATGGCACTACAAGACTTATTTTTATACTACACAAGCTAGCAAGCATAGGAACAAAGGAAGTAAGTCTTATAGCTGTGCCATTGTTTTGGCCTCTGTGACTTGGGGGGTCTTGTAAAAGTTTTACCAAAATTATTAGAAGAGCAGAATCAGCTTGGGCTGCAAATTGGCACATGCCCGAAATTAGGCATATGGTTGGGGAGCGATCCAGTAAAAGGTACCGCAATTGGGGGTGGGAGAGAGTCACTTAGAAGGTTACGGCGCGTTACGTGCGGGGAGGAAAGTTTAAAAATTTTCAAAATTTGCGTTACCTAATACTTGAAACGGTCTCTTTGTACCTTTTGCTACTTACTTTTTCTGCATTTCCTTCTTGGCCTCCAGTAAAGCCTCCTTCTTTTTCCTCGCGTCCTCTTTCTCGCCCCTGTGCTCCTCGGCCGAGTCCTTGGTTCTATTTAACTTTGATGCAGACAATGTTATCTGGGATTTTAATGGCTTTGTTCCCAGGTTTTGGAGTTTTGATGATGAATTAGATATCTGTAAATTGATATAATCGAATAAGTTTTATTATGGCATATGGAGCTTAGAAGAGCATTCGCCATTCGTAGTCATGGTGACTATAATGTAACACACAATAAGATTCGAATAGTTCTACAGATGCTTATTTTACACTATGCTGCATGGTACTAGACAACATTCGCCATCACTTTACACTGTTTTGTCAGAGAGAGTGGCCTCTCTGGCCCATTACATAATGGCAGGCCATAATGGCACTACCCCACAAAAAACATTAATCATATACTTAAAACGCTTTGACTGATGAGAATTGGTATAATGATAATGAAACATTGTGTATTCCAAAAGTAACAAAAAACTTATTACTTATATATGTCATAAAGTATACTTAATTTAAACAGAGGAGCTAGAAACAATTTAGATATTACATATTACAATTTAGATATTGCTATTGCAATCAATTCTAATAGTGGTTGTTATCAGCTACTAATACAAAATACTTACATGGGGTTGTTTGTGGCTAAAGATCAATTTGTTCATAATACTCAATTTTTCCGCTGATAGTACTGCCTTCGATACTTTATCTGGAGGTGTTTGATCATCAGCAGATTCTTCCTAAAATACAACATAACCAAGTTAAGTTAAAGTAGGATAATTTACGGATCACTATGAATTATAAACAAATTAACATATTATTTTTTTTTATTATTTTATTAAGTATTATATTTATTTATTTTATTAATATTAATCTAGTAGTTATAAAAAACGCTTAGGGACGTAACATTCATATATCCAAAATCCATTCTCAGCTTGATCACTTTAGGATTGGCTGTGCATTGAGAATCTGTCAGTTGGTAAGCGATCGATTGTTTCTCTGAAAAGCTTTCTATGATATAATATATAGTACTATAACAAACCTTTTTCGCCATAGCCCGTGTCTTCGTCCGCGTCTGCCGAGTCGCCATTTCCTCGAACTGCTGCACTTTCTCTTTAACTGCTGACCTGAATAATTTGAAGAAAATATATTATCTGAAGTTATTTGTTTTTAAAGTGGAAACTTTATTAGTATAAGAAAAATATTATGACTTCGCGTCAGCAACACGCTACGTAGGACAGGTAATTGTACCCATGATAACTAGTAGCAGCTACGCGGTGCTTCGAGTGTTTGCTACTAAATACTGGTACAAAAGTACATACTGCCTAATTATCTGTTTTTAATGTAGATAGGTTTGTATATTTTAGAACAGATTGTATATAGCGGTTCGAGAGGTATGTGAAAATCGCAAAGCTCGCTACATCGACATCTGGTAAAAGGTTTTCCTCTGGTAGATTGGCGTCGATAGATTTGCCCAACAATAAAAAACGTATGTGCGCATTTAGAGCTAACATATCAAAAATAAATCTAATATATAAAATTCTCGTGTCACAGTTTTCGTTGCCATACTCCTCCGAAACGGCTAGACCGATTCTCATAAAATTTTGTGAGCATATTGAGTAGGTCTGAGAATCGGCCAACATCTATTTTTCATCCCGATATTCCCACGGGATCGAAAGTTACGCGGGTGAAACCGCGGGGCGCAGCTAGTTATATATATATGCATCACTTCGTCACTTTTCTTCCCACCACACTACCACCGCTGCCACCAACAGTACCAACCCGTCGTCAGAAATGACAATAGCATTTCTTACCTGTTGGATTTTGGTGTCGGCGTGCGCGGCAATCGTATAGTATATTCATAAATAATATCTCCCAAACGCAGCAAAGGGAGAATAACTTAAATAACTCACGGGAGTTGTGTCTTCGGCGGCGGTCTGGGCGGCGTCTGCTCTTTGACCGAGTCGTCGTCGGTCAATAGGGAGTTGTCTTCAGACACGCTGGGAGCTTTGTGACAAATAGTACATAAAAACTTAAATATTCACTGTGACAATTGAAATTTAAAAATAATATACAAGGTTGATACAAGCGAGAGGTATTAAATGAAACCACATATTTAGTGTCTTTGATTATATACAGGTCTAGATACCGCATCAACCACCTGAAAGCGCCGTAAAACGTCTCTACTATATGTAGTAGACACGCTCTTCGCTTAAGTCAGTGTCATCTAGACCGTAACGCGATTCTGAGCTCTCAATAAAAAAAGAAATATGCCGGTTTGTTCTGTTCAACTGTGTCATAACCATGCAGGAAAATCTGATGACAAATAGAAGATCTTATTTCACCGGTTAGTTTTTAAATTTACGTAAGTATTGTTAAGAAAATACGAATATTAATTTCACAATTTACTGGTGGTACGGTGTTGTCACTAGAAAAGTAGGGTAATTTTCCAAAACTAAAGGGAAGTTTTTTTTAAAATATAGCAGTGGAGTTTACACGCTACGTTATTCCACCCCCCGTGCTAAGTACCGTAAGGACTTATGTTACAGGTACTAGACAACGGAAATATATTTTATAAAGGAGGATGGGCAAACTGGTCTACTTACTCAACACGGACAAGCTATGTATCAATGGAAAGGGCTTAAATTGTACATTGTTTTTTTTTATTGGAGCAAACATGTAACTATTGGGGTCTTTGAGTTAATGCCAAAAAATATGGAAAAAAAACAAAACATATATTAATGTCGTTTATTGAAATTATATGATGCTAGTATCTATTATTACATCATTTAGGTGAGCTGCAGGTGATATTAATGTATCTTGATGACGAGCCCAGCATAAATACCACAGTATAGACATTACGTGGGCACATGTTACAACAGTACGTCGTCCAGCCAAACATGTGCAATAATAGTGTTCAAAGGCATTTCTCCCCTCAATTCCTTTTTTTTTTTTTTTTTTTTTTTAGATAGAAATTACGCTAAGGACTGAAGGTCAGTGCAGCTTCATCGATATGAGAGGTGAACTCACCTGGAGCGTCGAACCTCTGTACTTGTGGTCGATAGGGGGACAGACCCCCCCTTCTTTCCCAGACTAATGGGAGAAGGCAAACCGGACTTATTGCGATTAATAGGTTGTGTGGGCCTTTCGGGGGACAAGTGCCTTGATGAGACCTGTTACCTCATCAAGGTCTGTCGGGCGGAGGGGATCGCCTTCTAAACCTAACGAAAGGCGGTGCTCTAATTCCCTAT
>LUGF01038781.1:380478-395285 GCA_001625245.1 Calycopis cecrops | reverse complement strand
ATTTTCAAAATCGTAGAACAAATGTTGTTGGTATTGATGTAGACATGCTGCCTGCAAGAAGTCTTGCGTTAATTACATTTAACCCTGTATAAGAGATCCATGTCCCGCCAGTTCTGTTTTCAAAGTAAGTAGAAGTAAAGAAATAGAAATAAGAAATAATAAGATAGTAAAAAGCGGCGACTAGCTACCATTTTACGGACGGAATCCATCACACACGGGATAAAAAGGTTATCACAAGTGAGTTGCGAGTTGATCCTCTCTCAAACATCCCGAGCAACGGATCAAGATGGCGGAGAGATTTATGTGCAGCCTCCGTAACTTTTTAAATACTTTAACATCTGTATTGTTTTGAGAAGGGATGAATTTAGAATTTGTGTAAGAGTGAATTTAGAGTTTGTGACTTGGCAATCGTATTAAACAATCTAATTTTTTTGTAGTCTAAAGGGGAGAACAAGCAGCTGGAGTTACTTTCATGACTAAGCTTATACAGGTACGTTTCCTCCTTCTCCTTCCTTCGTCCTCGCCCCTCCATGGGCAACCGGTTACAGACAGCACCAATCGCGACAGCTTGTGTCGTGCCGGCCCTATTCGGCTGTAGTATGCAACGTGGCACTACCTCTTGCTGCTGTAATATAAATATGTATTACTCGTGAGTCATGAGATGCATTGTTGATCGTTTGATGGCCATGGATGGATGGATGGAAAAAAATTACTTTTTCTTCGACCGACTACTTTTATCAACACTTGAGATGTTCTTAGGTCAGCTAATTATGTAATGTCCCTCAAGTAGGTGTTATTCAATTATCCTAGGTAAAATCTCTCAAGAGGCCTGGAGCTTAAGATACAGATCTTTATCTAGTTTAAGCTCCAGTCTTCCACAAACATTTTCTTTGTACCTTCTTACTATTTCTTTAGCTATTAAGTATGTACCTTTAATTTGTGGAGGAAAATAAACGGTTTATTTATTTATTTATTTATCCTACATGTTATTACTTCTTACATATTTTCATCGTAGATATTTTTTTTTGTGGTATAGGAGGGCAAACGAGCAGTCGGAGCCATTTTCATGACAACCGACGCCCACAAACATCCGCATAGAGGCTATAGAGATGCGCTGCCCTCCTTTCTCCTCCCACCTCCATGGGCTACCGGCTACTTACACACCGCACAAAACGCGACAGCACAGCTGTCACTTTACGCCGGTCTCGTGTAAGCGAGAGGTACTTCCCCGGTCGTGCCGGCCCAATTCGATTGCATGCAAGTATTTGCTGGACTTGGTTTTTTACAAGTAATGTTTTTGATTTCAGCTCAGTACTTTTTGTAGATGAAAATAAGTTTCATTAGGTTTTGATGATAGTTAGTATGATGGTTGTAGTTAGTTTGGTGATGATAGTTAAGAAGCGTTGACTAGTTAAAACTTATAATCTAGATGTTAAAATTGAATGAAATTTTAAATGTAGCGTCTCTATATGTTGCCGCTTGGTTACTAAAAATTCAGGCTTTCCTTTTATCTACAACGGACTAAGTTAAAGGAGGTCGAAAACGGCTGGAAGAGAATTAATTTCTGTCGTTAAAATTGTACTACTAATGTCTATAAGCAATGGTTAGTACCTACTAACTCCTAACTAACTCTTACCTAAAATGATTTTTACCCTGCGTCCTTGGAATTTAATTGGTCAATCTTTTTAGCCTAACCATCACAAACGTAGTCGGTTAATTCAATAAAGGAGCCACATAGCAGGATATGTTTTAAAGAGAATTATTTTGTATTGTTCCAGTTGTATACGGGAGAGTATATATTTTTAACGCGGACCAGCTCGCTTCGTTCCAAACAATTAAAGCTATCCGCTTAAACCCCCAGACTTATTGTACGGTGCGCACAAAAAGTACATTTGTACAAATAATACGGGTCTCTGTCAGTTGGATGATTACTCCAAACGATTTATGGCCTTCTACACGAGTGGGTGCCATGACTCTGACGTGTCTATTTGTGTGTTCAATTTCAGCTACTGATAAAATGTATTGATTTATTTCAATAGGTTACTTTAAAATCCGTGTCTTAGTTAAAAGTTTAACTTTTGCTAAGAACATACTTAATTAATATTTTTAACTTCGAAAAAAAAAGAAACAAAAAGCTGTTAAATTTGAATAAAAGTTTTTTTAATTGATAATGATGATTTTGATCAATAAGTCTTGAAAATTTTAAATTTGGACTGGAAATTTAAGCCTCCAAACAAACCTAAATGGTAGCATTGAGATATATGTACTACTGTTTTCTATTTCGATGGTACTACTAGTAACAACTCACTGAATGGTAGATGCAATTTTTGACGTTTAAAAAAGTAATTTTTACAATTCTATTTTGAATAAAAACATTTTCTTTTCATACCATTGCATTTCAAATAAAAAGTGAAAATGGAAGATAAAAAGTGTGTGATCATATAACTGAAGTAAAGCTTAATTATTCATTTTCATTACCTGTAAAAAAAAGCTCTGAGGTGTAGATAGCTAGCATATTTAACATTTGTTGAATTTCGATAATTCACTATATGTTTTCATACAAAAAATTATGAACTGAATTTTTCGCCAGAGCGAGCGTTATAAGTACATTGTATAATTAAAATAAGGTTAACAAACCCTTAGCGCGAGCGACTGGGGAATTTTGTTACTAGGGACTTTCAACATTTAAATTTCAATAAAAAACTAATCTTAATCGGACAGACAAACTATTAACAATTAAATAATATGTGTGGTACACACGGGCGCGGAAGCCTCACGTCGTCCAGTCTATTTTCATACGAATGAAACATAGACCTGTCGCCACAGAAAATTAAAATAAAACAAAAATATTTAAAATTAAATAATTGAGTTATGTCAGAAGTCATGTTGAACAAATGTTGTAGTTTATATTTTTATCTACCTATTTCTGAGACCTTACTGTTACCTTAAAATTAATCTTGTATATACCAGATGCGTTAAAACAGTACATTAATTTCTATTCGCATAAATATCATTCAAAATAGCTGGTACTACACCAGGGAGCCTTTTGATGACAAACGACACTCATAGACATCCGCACAACTCTTAACTTACCATGTTGCGTTCCTCCTTCCACCCCTTCTACAAAGGGGAAAACTCCTTTTACATTACGAAAAATAATAGCATAGTTGTCATTTTCCAATATTTATTACGTCAAAGATCAGAGTCGGCCCACTTGAAAGCAATACAACAGTACACTATCTCTAACTAAAATTATCTACAATATTTACATCAAGCACTTTTAGCTTTACTTAATTAAAATATTTTTTTTGCCGACGTTATTGTCTGAAATGTATATCGTATGTAAAAGCAGAATAGAGCAGGCTTACACGACCACCGTAAGTAGGCGTCAAAAATCTACCTTCCGCCAGAAGATTTAACTTTCGAATATAAAACAGAGCCGGTTTTAGCCGTTATTTATGCGCTTGTATATAATTTTTAATATGGCAATATTTTTCAAGTTTAATTGTGGCATCAATTTTTGTTAATATTTTTTTGGATGCGCACTGTGTATCCTATTTTATGCTGCGTGAGCTTTCGTGCGGTTTGTGAGTAGCCAGTGGCCAATTGGGGGGGTGGATTATAGGAGGGCAACGAATCTGCGTAACCATGCGAATGTCCATGGGCGTCGGTAGTCATCGAAAGGCTCCGATTTCTCGTTTGCCCCCTTATGCTATAAATAAAAAAAAATAAAAAAATGCCTGGGCTAAACAGGGCAGGGAACATGCATGCAGTGTGATAGACATTTTTACAGTTGTTGCATTGAATGGTACCTGCGGCGCCATCTGTTGTTGATTTACAGCAAGCAACCTTCATTTTAACTATCGGATGATTAGTTACACTAATTAGATGGCTACTGAGCAATCGCTGTTCAATTAATAGACGCTATTGTGGTCTTAAGAACAAATTATTCTTTTTAGAAAAAGTTACCCCGTGTGAGCTAGTAGCGAACCACCGATCGCTTGCAACCGAGATCTCGCTACTTCCACTGCACCACTTGGCTATGACGTATGCGTCTAAAATTTGACTATAGTAGGACCGCTTCGCCAGAATTTCGTTAATTGTTGTGTCTAAGGTATTCCGTCATCCACAGTACACGAACTTTAACTTGTAGCTACCCACAGATATGTTACCTTTGTGTCCTTTTAGTGATTTTTTCTATTTTGCGACTATTAGCTGTTTATCGTACACTTTTTATGACACTTTAGTAATGCACTATTACGTTTCTAAAGTTTAAAAATAATGACAGTTCAAACAGGTATACACGGTTTCTAAAATTTGGTTAGCACTTATAGTTCCAGAGTTGATGCACAATATCTTTTTAGATCACTGTTAAATAACTTTGCAAACATTAACCCACGAAGTAGAGTCAGATAACTTTAATTTGATGCACTTAATAGGATAAATTATGTAAAAATACTATTTTTAAACGATTAATTATGTGGAGACGACGTTACTAGGAAGATACTAGATGGCGCTGTGTGGTGTAACATGGGTTGTATAACTATGAAAACTTTGTTTCCTCAATATTTTATTCATTATTCCATAGTCTTACTCATAGATGAACCCAATGGTATTTATAAACAAATAATATTATTATCATATTAATTGATTATTATTTATTTATGATATAATTATAGGAGGAGGTAGTGCTGTGCTGCATAGGAGAAGGTAATGCCATGCATGGTGCATGACACTACTTCCTCCTATGCAACTGATTTGGCCCTAATGAGAGAGCAGACACAACAGGGTGCTGTATCATCACTACATAGTATAAAATAAAGTCGTTTTCCGCCGTCTGTGTGTCTGTACGCTTAGATCCTTAAAATTTCGCAATCGATTTTATTGGGTTTTTTTAATAGATAGAGTGATTCAAGAGGAAGGTTTATATGTATAATAACTGCATTTTTGAAGTCCGAAATCCACGTGAGCTAAGCTGCGGGCGGAAGCTAGTATCTCTATATACTTGTCTTACTTCCTACACCTTCCTAATTCACTTTATACAAACACTCATGTAAGAAAGATTCTTGACGACCCCCTTTGGACAGCACCCCATGAATTTGATGATGTTACGTCAGTTTTGGTCTTCCTTGGAAGCTACATTTTTTTTTAGGTAGACTCTACGCTAACAGGCTGACGACCCAGTGCAGCTTCATCTGTATGAGTGCCCTAAGGTAGCTCAAGCCTCTGTATTTATGGTCGATGGGGGTGCAGATCCCCCCTTCTTTCCCAGCTAGTCTGGGAGGAGGCAAACCGGATTATTAAGATTAATAGGTTATGCTATTATTATCTTGGCCAGAAGGACAGCAGGTGTCCTCCTCTCCCCACCTCTGGCGAAGGGGAGCAGCTCACGCGCGGCAGATAAAAAGTGGCCGACACGGGTCTTGAGCTAGAAGAGCTCCATGAGTTATCATGACTGGTGAAGCTACATTCCTCCACATTCGCATTTTATATCTGCGTAAGCATTTAGAAAGAACGTTTCTAGCTTATTAACTTATTTAAATATTATGGTATTTGGTAGCCAAACTCTGAAATCTCCATTTGTATATTTAGCCTCGAATAATATTCGACGTGTCGGGATAAAATGCTATCCCATAATCCGGAATGGAAACGAAGCATGTTTTTAAATCGGGATAGACACGTGACAGTGAAAAAGTCGTGGATATTTTTTAAAATTCATTTCGTAACAAAATCCCTGTTACATTCGCCGTACTGGGTGCTATGTGGGCGGTTAAAAGTTTTCTCTCATCATTTTTTCATCATATTATATTGTTCAACGTAACCTGGATCTTTCGTGATAAGCTGTAATCTTTCTATACCAGTAAATAGGAGATATGTAAAAAGTTTTTGAAGGTGCCGTTTAAAGGGAAACCGTTTAGTGCACGTAACTTAAATTATTATCCAATATTTTTTTTTTAAGTATAAATAGGCAAACGAGCAGTATGATCCATTTTTTTGACAACCGACACCCATAGACATCCGAATATAGGTTATACAGATTCGTTGCAGTCCTCTCCCATCTCTTCCGTCCCTTCAAGAAGAGGTAGTGCCATGCTGCATAGGAGGAGATAGTGCCATGCATGGTGCATGACACTACATCCTCTTATGCAGCGGAATTGGGATGGCACGACCGGGGAAGTGTATCTAACTCACTTAATACCGGCGTAAAATGACAGCGTCGCTGTCGCCTTTCGTGCGATTTGTGAGTGGCCGGTGGCCCATTGAGGGGGGGATGAAGGAGGGCAACGTAACAATCATGCGAATGTCCATGGGCTTCGGTAGTCATAAAAAGGCTCTGATTGCTCGTTTGCCCCCTTATGCTATAAAAAAATCCCCCTGATTGGGCCACCGGCTACTTAGGCACCACACGCATAGCTGTCATTTTACTGGTATCGTGTAAGCGAGAGGTACCTCCCCGGTCGTACCGGCCCAAATCGGCTTCATGCATGCATGCAGCGTGGCACCTTTAACTTAAACCATTATACTAAGCTTTAGGACGCTCTTATACAGGAGAGTTGAAGAATGATAGCTTTTCAGGTTGATGATGATGATTGCAAACTAGAATAAGTTGGCGCAAATTAATTGGTCCGGCAATAATCATCGCATTCTCCGTTCTTTGGACCCGTAGCTATTAGAAGTTGTATGAATTATTAAGGACAGTCACAGAATAGGTGTGATTAGTATGATCACTAATAAATTAACATTTACTATAAATTTGTATTATAAATGCGAAAGTTTATATGTCTGTTTGTTTATTACTCCTTCACGCAAAAACTGCTGTACCGATTTTCATAAAAATGGCACACACATAGACAGTAACTTGGATTAGCACAGGATAGTTTTATCCCGAAAAAATGTTCCTATGGGATGCCATGGGATTATTTTCTATTTTCCGTGGGATCGAAATTTACGCGGGTGAAACTGCGGGGCGCAGCTAATGAATAATAAATATTTCTTGTTGTATTTTGTTATAATTATAATTTTAAATAATATATGTTTTTATACTATTTCCACATTTTATTAATTTTACGATCGGTTTCGACATTTCATCATCAGGTACCTACCTAAAAAGTGGTGTTTTGTTTCAGCGTTTCATAGCTAAATGGCAAAAACCGGAAACCGTATAATTTGGACATGTCCGCCTATCCGTCCGTATCTCATTGTAATTTTACTCGGAGACTTAAAGTACTGTGTCGTTGAATTCTCATCATGGCTACGAGGTCTAGATGATATTCGATCGCTAGTATTTTCTATGATATTCGATTCAAAAGTGGTAAAATGTATGCCACTCCCTCCCTCCAACTTTTATTAACGTTTAATCTACGAAGAAGAACAATAATCAAAAGTGCATATTATAAATATGAACGTAAGTTTCTTCGTTATGCTTTCTCGTCTTTATTGAAAACCTCAAATATTAAACGCATTTATTATAAAAATGATCCAACACGACTTAACCGATCATCATAAATATGTCCACATATTCTTGGAGGAATAGAAAGGAGGAAAACTGTTCTTAGAGGGAAAAAATAGGATATTTTTTATTAAAGAAAATACGCACTCAAGCGAAGTCGTGGATAAAAGCTACGACTGTTGTCATACTGTTGTCCTGTGCTAGGCCCGCGACCGCGGTCGGCCCCAGCTGCGGGGTCGGACCGCAGGTAATTGTCTTCTGACCGCCGCGCCGGCCCTCCAACTTGCTGAACAAAGTAACAAATATCATATTAGCGTTAAATTCATTTGCCACTCGCCAGGGCTCATAGACTAAATAACAGACCGATGAAATTGAAGGTATAGAACTTGACGGATTCATGTCTAAACGCAGTCTGTAAAATTCTACAGTCGACGAAGATGTATCGACGCATACACGACGCTAAACTCTATAGTTGTTATCGTTTACTTTAAGTACTATATCTATCTTATACCTACTACGGGTACGGACCGCTTGATAGGCTCCTATATTATTTGTTGAGGGAATACATTTACGTATGATATATAGGCCCGAGTGGCCCCTTTACCTATGTCGAAATCTACATTTGGGAGTGTAATATCGATTAAGCCCCTGCGGGTGCCTTCAGCCGCTATAGTTTGAGGGTACCGGACCCGCAAGCAACAGGATCCCTCCAGCGACAGGCTGGCGTCAGCTACAAGGCCTGACTTCTTTTCCTTATGGACTGTCCGACTGCCTCTGAATAGTCGTCGGAACCGCCATTTGCAACGAGGTCAGGTTCCGTTCCTGACCCCTGGTCCCAGTACTTCAAAGGAGCACGCCACTAATACGTGCGAGATTGGACCAGTCAGTCGTCCCAATCTACGTCGCCGTCTGCTGATTCAAAGTGACGAGAGGAGTAGGTACCCCTCAGATGAGCTCTTCTTTATCTGGCCTCTTCAACAAGCCTGTCCCTTATGGGTAGCCTTGTCCGGCATAACATTGTAAATCACAGACGCACGCAAGCCCCCTTACCACGACAAGGTGGCAGCACCTTCGGGGGCACGTTTGACAGGCTCTTAGTCCAGTTAACCTATTAGGAACTTGGCAAATTAATCGGACTCGTAGCCTTTTGATCTACCACTCCTATATATTATATCCTCCATGTATTCACTGGAAACACATAAGCTGTAAGGACAGTGTAGCTATTTCTGTGAGGCGATATCCTGGGCTATACCTAGCCCGTGATCGTGCCAGACTATCTGATGCATGACAGTACCTTTACTAAACATGCTACTTACACCTTCTAACGAACTAAATTCATTTTATTCTGTTTATTTAGACCACAAATTAATATAACGGTTCAGAAAATAACAATTGGTTCGTAGAATAAATACATCAAAAAGTTTCCACTATAAATACCGAAATAAATCCATAATCCGAATCACAAACATTATGATGTCGTAGTGTTGTGACATTTGTGGGAACAGTTATTCTGGTACACGTAATACCATAATATGAAAATACTCGACGTCAAAAAGAACAGTATTACGTTAATCCGATTATTCTATCGTTTTGATTCGATTACGAGTGCGACGAGTCGAATATGTCAATTTTATCGAATAGAGATATAATCGTTTTAAGCTATCACAAAGTTTGGTTTGTTAAAAGTTTATAAATAAATGATTATTTATTAAGGGTTAGGGGACGCTTTGGAATATTAATGATAATATACTTAGAGAGGAACTAGATATTCTAAATATATTTAATTGGTATCCAAAAAGGGTTTATCTATTATGCCTATTTAACTATTGCTTATAATTAGAGAGTCTAAATTTGTACATGAATGCATGTAGCCGAATTAGGCTGGTACAACCAGGGAGGTACCTCTCGCTTACTCAATACCGGCGTAAAATGACAGATGTTCTGTCGTGTTTCGTGCGGTGTGTATGTAACTGGTGGCCCGTGGAAGGATAAGGAGGAAGGAGGGCAACGCATTGTATAGCCTCTATGCGGATGTCTATGGGCATCGATAGTCATAAAAATATCCCGACTGCTCGTTTGCCCCCTTATACTATTAAAAAAAAAAGAATTATATTTAAGCCACGCTTGATGCATGCATGATGCAGAAGTGAAATTTATCTCCTGTATGACTTATCAGTTATGGGCAGATATATTTCCGCTCAACGCATTTCTGTTCTCACAAAATCTCAGATATAGACGATTCAGTTTGATATGGCTTTATCGACAGGACGCAGCAATAATCCTCTTAGATCTTCGGCCCCGATGTCGTGTGACACGATCTAAGCCGAGACGTAACAAAGCTAGCCTCGATGAGTGTGGACGTCGTGCTGTTGGTGTTTTTGATAATATCACGATGTCATTTCATCATGATGAATTAATAGGGCTGGTGAGTGGAGTTGGCGAAATAGGTGATGATGGTGGGGCCAGTCCGAGATGGGTACTCTGTTAAGTAATATACTTTTTTATACAATTTCCACTTTTATTATACCTGATGATGAATCTTCGAAACCGGTTGTGTTAAATTGTAATTGAGTTTAATAAAAGTGGAAATTGTATAAAAAAGTATATTATTATTTAATAGATTATAATATGAATTTCCATCAAGAAGTGACAATACATTCCATCAACTATACGAGATGGGTAGGACTGGCTGAGGATCTGCCGTCTTCACAATCGTTGTTGTGTTAGCCTACATTCCTAAAAAAAGCCTGATGACGATTATAATGATAATTCAAGTGAATTACCATCAATATCCCCATACAACCAAGTAGGCCCCGCCATTGTTGAAGGCCTAAATTATTGAAGTTATTCAATTTAAAAAAAAGTCAATTATTGAATTTCGAATTGAATTTAGAAGTACTTATCACATATCTATTGTACATTAATAATAATTATATTAATGCTGGTATCATGACGACTTGGTCCAGGTGGCGGGGAGTCGCTGGATGCAAGTGGCTCGTGACCGCTGGCGCTCTTTGGGGGAGGCCTGTGTCCAGCACTGGACGTCTTCCGGCTCATAATGATGATTGTTATGCATGAATATGCCTGGTTTTCCCACCACGAATAAGTTTACGCATTTTTATACTTTATTCAGTTCAAAATTTGTTCATCCAATCAAAAATGTTTGCTCATCCAAATAGGTATTGGAGGGCGTAAGCTCAGCAGGGCACAGTTATATTTGCTACGTTCAATAAATTAATGAACGAGTTCCTTCTTGTTACTTTACAAAGCAGTTGTAGATAAGTTGGAGCACGGCTTGTTACACCGCCTTGTCGCAGGACCTCCATTAAATTGTTATTTTATAGTCGCTTTATATGTTGCGACACGACATTAATGTCGTATCTGATTAAATGTGAGTCAAGTGTTCAAATCGGGAGTGAAAATTAGTTTTGATTGCATCGTTGGTTCAGTTGCATGCACGCTCCATCCATGCATCCATTCATCTGGGTAGACTAAAATGTTGCATAATTATTTTTAAAATTTTTAGAAATAACACTCGTAACGTCTACAAATTGTTGGACAAAAACAGGTTCACTATTTTATTAACCCCTAAGCTAATCGTCATGATTAAATTAAATATTTGTCTCTGATACGGAAACTGCCTACAGTATAAACTTCACTTTGTTGCTAGTTGCTTTATAGTTATATGTTTTATATTTACGTGCAATAGACGTGTAAATTTTAAGACACCTGTCTTAATTAGGCATAGCATTGTGCCGCGAATATAAGGTACTTGTAGTAAATGTGAAAGTTTATGAGAATAGATAATATGCTTGTTATTGTTTAATTCAAACGCTAATTTATAAAATGTGTAATGCATAAAAGCTTATTTTTAATTCAATTCATTTAAGTATACTGTTAAACATAGATTTACTGGAGAAAAAGCGTATTAATGGAACCAGTTGTTCCATTAATACGCTTTTTCTCTAGATATACCGTACACCATTACAGTTATTTATACGTATAAGACCATCCCTAAACAACTAGATGTTGAATTTAGTACCGCAAAACGGGAAGAATAGGAACAAACTTGGGCAAAGTTTTTAAAGCCCAATAATATTGTCGGATTGTAAATATTTATTACAACTTGGATGTGAAATAGAATATTATTTCAACTCACCATGGTAATACTGAATGAGAATGAATGGTAAGATTTATGCGTCCGAATTGGGCCGGCACGACCGGGGAGGTGCCTTCAGCTTACACGACACCGGCGTAAAGTGACTGTTGTGCTGTCGCGTTTCATGCAGAAGTTGCGCGGGGCCCATGGAGGAAGGAAGAGGAAGGAGGGCAACGACAGGTACGTCGCCCTTTTTCCGCCTATCGCCTATGTGCGGATTTCTATGGGCGTTGATGGTTATGTAAATGTCCCGACTGCTCGTTTGCCCTATATCCTATAAAAAAAAGCAATATCGTAGAGTGTAAACAGGCTCACTCGGATAGTAAACGTAACACGTAATACAATTAAGAAGGGAACAGCGAAATGCGCGGCACGAGTTTGCATTGGCTGTTAGGGAGATTAGATTACTAATTTAGGATATTAAGGGCTCCACGTTAATTGGTGGCGGGACATCATTGAAAACGGATTTGAGGTAACGACCTGCGTTACTTGACCCTTAGCGAGGTAATATACCCACGATATGGTCGTGTAATAAAGGGAACACGACAATAGCGGTTCGTCTAGGAGACGGCTCTGATATAATAGGTATTCAGTGGAAATCATTATCAAAGCGGTAGGTTCATATTGTTATATGGAGATATATAGCCTGTGGAGAGGGGAGGAAGAAGGAGGGCAACGCATCTGTACAACCTCTATGCGGATGTCTATGGGCGTCGGAAGTCATGAAACTGCTCGTTTTCTCTCTTAAATTATATAAAAAACCGCCCAAGTGCGAATCGGACTTGCACATCGAAGGTTCCGTACTAACGAAAGGGTCTTCTGCAAGAAATTTTTCCAGAAATTAGAGAGACGGACAAAGACATGACGAATCTACAAGGGTTCCGTTTTTTGCCATTTGGCTACGGAACCCTAATAACTGATCTATGCGACGCCGCATCGTGCGTTTTTTTTTTGAAAATTTCAGAAAAATGTAGCACGTAACAGACAGACATTTTTCCCCTCATCTCATGGCTTCAACTGCTCGTATGCCCCCATATTCTATAAAAACGCCAGTGAAAAGAGGCGCTATGCTCTCGGCCAGATAATAATAGTATAACGTATTAATCGCAATAAGTCCGGTTTGCCTTCTCCCATTAGTCTGGGAAAGAAGGAGGGGTCTGTCCCCCTATCGACCACAAGTACAGAGGTTCGACGCTCCAGGAGAGTTCACCTCTCATATCGATGAAGCTGCACTGACCTTCAGTCCTTAGCGTAATTTCTACCTAAAAAAAAAAAGGCGCTATGCCGACGCGTTTCGTGTAGTTTGCCAAAATCCGATACTTGCTGTTATATTTGTAGGCCAAAAATATATATCAAAAGAACAGATAAAGATGACTATATAAACTATCACTTCCAATTATCCCTTCTAAATCCAAGTACATACGTGGACTACTAATGGTATGTCCGCATAGAAATAGGTCAATAATTCCGATAGAGGGCTCTCAGGCGCGCTCCGGACGAGCCGTGGTGTAATGGTGTCCCACAGGACAGGGCCGCTATAAAACGCATTAAAATGTAAATATTTATTTACTAATCGACTCCAATTTTAAATGTTTCTAAAATATTTCTGTGGTCTAGGTTATGAGCGGAGCGATCACATTTTAATCAAAAAGAGAATTGTGTGCGTTTATTTTGTATCACTTTATTTAGGAAATAAAATATAAATTATATTTATTGTGTTATCTATACTAATATTTTAAAGAGGAAAGATTTGTGTGTATGTATGTAACGAATAGACTCCGAAACTACTGAACCAATTCCAAAAATTCTTTTACCATTTGAATGTTACATTATCACAGATTTACATAGGAAATTTTTTACGCTTCATTCCCATGGGAAAACGGGTAAACTTCTAAAGGGCTTGGTTGAAAATTTATATGGGTATTGCGATGGTATCCTAGATGCTTAAAAAATACAATTGGATCGGTGGCGCTGCTGTCGGTATGTCAACTACTAAACGGTTTGGCCGATTGGGTTAAAATTTTGTATGTGTATTTCCATTGTTTCACAGACACGAATATATAAAAATGAATGTTTGTCTGTATGTTATTTCTAGAATCGTAAACTATGCATTTTAGAAAGCGATGATATTCAGTAAAGTTGTTCTGCATGCGCTCGTGAAGGATTCTATGTTGGTACAACCAATTGTCGACAGATGGCTGTCACTTAAATAAATCTTATATATTGCTGTGAAGGTTCAGGCTTATTTATCTGTTTGTGGCGTAGCAACGCGCGCACTCTGCGCGCGTTGCTACGCCACAGCTAGTCAAAAATGAAAGAAAGTCGACAAACTTTTTTATAAACAGCTTCATAAATATGATGAAAAGAAAATCATTGTAGTATAATAAATCAATTATCGTCATACTTTATATAATAACTAGTTGCGCTACGCGGTTCCACCCACGTACCTTTCGATCCCGTGGAAATACTGATGAAATAAATAGATGATGGCCGATTCTCAGGACTACCCGATATGATTAAATACCGATTCTTTTTACATTCCACCGTTAGGATCTCCTTTCTGTCTACCAAGATTGAGTTATTTATAATTATTATGATGTCTGTTACGGCATATACACATGCTCACGATGTTTCCCTTCACCATGGAGCGAATAACGTTGAATATACAGCAGTGGAGTGTTTATACAATATACAGTGTTAATATATACAGCAGATATCAAGTACTTTATATTAATGACAAAACAGTGAATTTCAGATGTATTTTAAAGTATAAGGGGACAATAATAGTGCTTTTTTTTCCTAATGGGCACCGGAAACTCACAATATCGCACGAGACGTGACACTTCACAGGGGTAACGTGTGAGCACGACGTACCTACTAGAACTAAAGGCATCTCCGTACTAGTAATTCTCCCAGTTCTTTTCAATTAGACCAAGCGACGAGGCGAATGAATTATGTTACTAAGTAAAATGTCGGAGCGATCTAATTTCATTGCTGTCCGTTTTATGATCTGTCTATTGCTGCGTAGAGGCTGTATCTTATCCGCCGGGTAGCCATCTTTATTGGACTTACTCCTTAAGAAATGAATCAAGGTACGCGGTAAAAAGTGTGAGTAAAAAATTGTGTAACCGACGCATAACAGCGTACGTTTTATCGCGTTTGCGTCTTTTACGTCTCTTGTGCAATGGGCTATTTTCC
>LUGF01038781.1:366386-380274 GCA_001625245.1 Calycopis cecrops | reverse complement strand
CAGTTCTTTTTGATAAATTTGTTGGCCTATTTTTGTTTTCTACAACATATCTTCAATGCGAGCTTCATATCTCAATTTCAAAACTTTGAAAAGAGGTAGTGCCAAACTGCATGCAGCCGAATTGGGCCGGCACGACCGGGGAGGTATCTCTCGTCTACACGAGACCGACGTAAAGTGGCAGCTGTGTCGCCGGAGAGACTCCATCATGGCGGCCGAAGGCTCTCGCAGTGGTTTTTAGTCGGTAGTGGTAGTGGTACTCTTGTGCCGAGTCCGACACACCCTGCCGGCTCACCCAGGGCCGGTTGGACGGTGCATAAATGCATTTTCACTGCGACAAAAAAAAAAAGTGACAGCTGTTCTGTCGCGTTGCGTGCGGTATGTAAGTAGTCGGTGATCCATGTGTGGGAGGAGAAAGGAGGACAGCCATCTGTATAGCCTTTTAGCCGATATATATGGGCGTCGGTATATATAAAAGTGGCTCCGACTGCTTGTTTGACCCCATATACTATAAAAAAATTTAAATCCGTAATAATACTATCAATAATTAAAACATTCAATACTTTTATCAGAGGACAAGACAACACGGGAGCCAGTGACTCGATATTCCTTAATAGCTATTGCTGCATGTTTAATATACTAGCTACACACTGCGGGTTGACCTGCGTAGCTTTCAATTTCGTTGAAATATCCGGATAAAACGTTGAAATAAACTTTACAGTCTATTCTCAGAATTGCCGCTTTTATACAGAAATACCTAGAATCGGAGTCGTATAGGCGAGATACGAGATATTACGCGAGATACGAGATCTAGCACAAATACCTTCGTGATACGAGTCTATGCATTTACAGATGTTTTTATTATTTTATGCTGATATTTTTTTGTGAGAATATATTTTTGATGAAATGTGATTATAGATTATATTGCATGACTCTGTACAATTTGTTTACTTATTGATTTCTTCGATTGTGTTTGAGACCACAGTTTGCTCTATTTGAATATTTTTACCAATATGAAATCCCCACTGCTGCAACATCCTGTATCGGAGACTGTAAATGTTTACGAAGTCGTTATATCTCCTCGTCACATCACCTGGTGCCTTATACATTTGTGTATGTGACCCGCACTCCTAATGGACAGATAATTAAGTCGTTTAGTACTATAATAGCGGCGGTAAGTTTTTATTAGTTTAAGTTTTATTTCTGTACAAAAAGGTAAAACAAAAGGGTGAGTCACCAACGACTTCAATATCCATGCTACGGATAGATGTAATGCAGATGCGTTACCCTTTTTTTTTTGGCAGCGCGGGGGAATACCTTTACGTACGATACCCAGGAGCTCGGATGGCTCAACCGGGTACTGTCGGGCTCAGCAATTGGGTTGCCCCGACCGACTAAACCCCTGCGGATGCCTTCAGCATCTAGGGGGGAGAGGTGGGATCCTGACCCCATTGCACGGTTCTATGTCCGTTCGGGTAGTCCCCAAGGAGGAGTCTAGCCTCTTCGCCGAGACCAGTCCGCCCTGGATCCTGTTGCTTGCAGATCGGGACCTTCCAATTAAAGCAGCTGAAGGCAGCAGGGATTTAGTCGGTGTTACATAAGTGTCGAGTCTGACAAAGGGTCTATGGACCACCAGGGCTCCTAGGTATCATAAGTAAATGTATTTCCGTGAGTAAAAACAAAAAAAAACACTAAATAAATCCTCGATTTGTGTCTCAGTGCTAATGGTATGATAACCGTAAATAAGGATTCTGTTATGGTCTCATTTGGTTTCGTAATATGTAGAAAAATGAAGTGGAAATAAAATATAGTAAATTGCTATCGCCATAACAATACTTTAATTAGGAAAGGTTTTGAACATACTAAAAATCAGCTGAATAAATAAAAATGTTAGCAGCCAAACAGGTTGGTCTATTCATCTGTCCTCCAATACTCGTCCTCTTTTGTCACGAAGCAAATAGGTCGCTCTACCAAATTCACTAATGAAAATTCCCAGATACAAATGTCTAAACCTGGCTCTAGACGAAAGTAAATTGAAGTCCATCGATTGTAGTTAAATTTAAAACGAACCCGGTTGTCTCGCGAGAGCGGACTGAGTGCTCGTACAGACACGCGCTTTTACACGAGTATGTAGTTGCGGGGTCTGAAGTTATAAGTGAATAAACACGACGTTTTCATGACGTTTCATAATGTCTGTAATTACATTACAATTCATAACAATCTAATACACCCGTATTTAATCAAATAGATCTTCGTTTTTCTTTTATTTCTTTCTTTCTTTTTTGAAAGAGTGGTTCTTGAGGAAGGTTTGGGTATATAATTTACTATGATTTTATATAATTCATCAGAAATACAGTGTTAATTGTTAAAGAGATCGCAAAAAATCTCGCCTACTGCGAGCTTACGCCGCGTAAACTAGCAAAGATATAGTTGAGTAGGTAATGTACAAGCGAATTCATTATCTATGAAATGCCACAAAGCAGGCCAAAATAACATATCTCTATCTCTTACGATTGACTTGCAATGACCACTTTTATGTTCAAATTTTTAATTAAAAACATTACTTTATTTCAAAGTTATTTTCAGTGTTAATTTTTGACTATAATAATATATTAGTTAGCTTAATTCTTAACAGATTAGAGATTAAACATTTAATGCAGATTAAAATTGCACTGTACACTGTAGCAATTAGATGAATAGTTCTTGAAAATTGAGAACTTCCTCCATTTTTGAAGTATGCGGTCGAAACTGGGGTCGGAAGCTAGTAAAATATAAATTCCGGTTTCAAATGTCCTGTTGGAAATAATTAAATTTTAAATAGAAGCAGTTATATTATAACTTGAAACTTTAATAATAATTAATCTGTGGATCCTCTTATAAACGTTCATTTTCATTTTTACACCCGCATTATCATAATTATTATGTACCTAGGTGTCCCACAGCCAAGTCTTCTTGTGACAATGACAAACCAGCAAACTTGAACACAGTACATTATATATTGAATGAGATGGCTAGTGCAAACAATCAATTAAGATCGGTCTATTGACCTCTGATAGCCCTCGCTCTACAGATAACACATAAACACGTCTTGTGTTAGAGCCAGGCGTTTAGCTCCTACACTTACAAGTTAAGGTCCTAGTCACTACCTATATAAAAGGCAAAGTTAGCAATAAGAAAAGATTTTTAGAAATTCAACGGTGAAAGTTCGAAGGTTAAATAGATAAATGGTGTGAAGATTTTTTGCTACAAGACGCCAGTGAAACCGCGACGCACTACTAGTCTAACTATAAATCTAGTGGAAAGTCGTAATAGATATTTATAACATAAAAGCGGAATGTTTAACCTTACATTTGAACCATGATTAATAATAAAAAAAAATAACAATTTCATAATGTAATGTAATGTAATGTAATGTAATGTCCGAGTTGCCTTTACCGTGTACGGTGATTATAATATGTCTTAATTGTCCGAAACGTGTTTTGTGTAATGTTGTCATGCTTTTGGAATAAAGATATTCTATTATATTCTATAAATGTAACATACATTTATGAAATTGTTCTTCTTGACTTGAAAATATGAAGTATATTTTATGCTTTCGGGAATAACATTCTGTACAATTGTTAACAAATTTCGCACATAAGTAGACATGTCATGTGACACCAGATATATTGAATACTAACAGGGCCCCGAGGTTTCACCTGCGTTACAAACTTACACGACTTCTATTTGTCGTAGCTTAATGATACATAGCTTATAGCCGACCGTGATAAATGACCTATTTAACTCTGAAAGAATCTTTCAGATCTGAGCAGTAGTTCCTGAGTTTAGCGAGTTCAACCGAACTACTAGGACAAAAGTGTTTCCATATGGCGCGAGGCTATCTATGTACTAGTAATAACATTTATTTAATATATAGTACCAGCTGCGAGACGAACCCAGAAGAAGTTAATATATAGTACCTTATACACTGCTAGTAAAGGACTTGGACTGCGACAAGACATGAGAGTATCATGTGCAACGAAACTTTACAAGTCTTGAGGTTATAAACGAAAAGACCCCTATGCATTGGTCGATCGGTTGTAAATACTTGTCTTTATAAGGCTAGAACGTACTAGAAAAAAAGTGTGGTTTAGACCATACAACTGAAGTAAAACTTATTGATTTAATACACAAATTCCCTAGTACGTAGTTACATATAATATTTATTTATTAAATACAAAAAAGGTTTCACTTAAATCGAATTCGAATTTTGAATTTGAATGACAACTTCCATTGGCCTCGACAGATCACAGATTTTTGTAACGCTCTCGCCAGCTTACTCCCCATGTCAAGCGCGAGTATAGAAGTTTTACTTCAACAAGTAACGACAGCGTAGCTGTAACTTGATCTCATCAAGTGAGATGTATCTCCCTGAACGTGTCAACTTAATTCGGGTGCAATGGTGCATGGCACTATATCTTACTGAGGATATCAGTATAAAAGCCCCATCGGAGAAAAACGTGCAAGTCTATTGATTCTTCTCGGACATGCCATCGCAGCACTTGACGTCAAAAGTCTAGTCTAGACGCGATAAAACATTTTATTAGCAGATTATATTGCAGTTTGTCAACTGTCGATCGTGATTCAAACGCTGAACGATCTATATTTATCTAAGATAATTTACTAAACGATCTAAGATATTTACGTAGGAGTCAAGACAGACTCCCTCTGGTTAAGTACTATCCTGTTACTTTCCAATTCGGGAATACTATTTTAGTATGTACTTTGATTATAGTAAATTGTGATAATTTGAATATCATGTTGGAATGGTAAATGCTAAATTGGGTATTTGGCTTACGGTCGACTAATGTAATCGAACACCCTGTAGTCTACGTATCAGTATGATATTAGTAAGGGATAGTGCCATGCTGCTTTCATATATGTAGTCGAATTGACCTGGCACGACCTGGGAGGTACATCTTGCTTACAATATACCGGCGTAAAATGACAGCTGTGCACTGGAGGAGACAGGTGGCCCTTGGAGGGCTGAGTAGGAAGAAAGGCAATGTATCTGTTCAATCTCGGTGTGGATGTCTATGGGCGTCGGTAGTCATGAAAATGGGTCAGACAGCATGTTTGAATCCTTATACTATAAAAAAAAATATGCGGAAGGTCGATTGTTATCAAATGTCAACGATTTTTCGTTTGTCATCTTATGCTTTAAAAACCTACTAAATACTTAATCTAATACTTTTTACTTTAAGTTATATATTTACTATCATATTTTGAAATTTGAAGTAAAATAAATATCGCATCTTGCCAAGCTCGGCTGGGCTACCACAAAAAATAATAAGCGGAAAAATATTTATGAATCGATGAAAATATTACAGAGCGGTAAATCTCTGCGAGTAACTACAGGACGGGATTAGTGGAGACGTCTGAAGCCTCCCGGGGGAGACCCTGACCCGGCAGGTAATGAGATGTCTGACTGACCAAATATTTGGACGAGTTGCGGAGCCGTGGGGGCTCCGTGGGATTTGTTTTAGTCATTAATTAAAAAAACAAACAAATGCGAGTTGGAGCTCGCGCGGTATTCCTACTAATAGGGGTTTCGAGCATTACATAAATTGATAAACTTATATTTGCGGACGCCCGCACAGATTTTATATGCACAGACGTACATGGTGTTCTTGGCCTTATCTTGCGTAGGTACGTGATGCACTTATAACACTCGGACGGGAAATTAAATTCATATTTATTTATGTATGTAAAAATAAAATAGCGAATTATGAATTGTCGTAGAACAAATGTTGTTAAAGATGCTGTGCTATGCTATTTATATCTGACAGCTTGCTGGTGTTTTCAAAATAAACCTGTATATTAAAAACTTGTGAATCGTAAATTAAGCATTTGATCATGTGATGATCTTTTGCAAAGTTGTTGTGTGCCCACGAAGGTTACTGAGTTGGTACGATCAATTTTCGACAGATGGCGCCACTGTCATTCCAATCAATTTCTTGCCGTGACAGTTCGTGCTGATTTAGCTCTTGGTGGCGTAGCAACGCGCATAGTATAACTATAATAGTAGTTTATGCAACTGTCGTATAATGAAGGGTATTAAAACTCGTGTGTGAGTTTTTGAAACGAGCGCAGCGAGTTTCAAAATAGTAACGAGTGTTTTAATACCCGTGATATATGCAGTTGCATACACTACTTTATCTTCACTAATGCAATTAATCAATTAATCAAACATTGCAAAACATTAAATTCACGCGTACATGTAGAACCAAAGGGTATTGTCACAGTGAACTTCCGCCATTAAAATCTAACCAATGAGAGCGCAGCAGTAGCGCGCGCAGGGCCAATCAGGAGCGAGTGCGCGCTGTTAAGGATTTTGACATAAGGCTCTCTCACCACTCTCTCTCTCTCCCTCTCGCTCTCACACAGTGTTATAATGAGATTTTACGATATCGATTTGGATATTATACCATCATGTAAAATTGCTTAAATTGAGTTTTTTGTTGTCTGAGCTACAACAGTAGTTATTATAAGTCAAGTATTGGAAACATAAGTAGAATGTTACAACATTAGTGTAGATAAAAGATTTTACGCGGGTGAAACCACGGGGCACAGCTGGTTACATAATAAAACCCAAATTATGATGATTATGATTATGACAAGAGGGCGCCAAAATATTTAAACATGTATAGGGGTCGCGCAATCGAAAAGGTTAAGGCCAACTGATAATATTATAGAATGTAAACAAAATTATCCGATACAGACCCTTTTTTTTTTTTTTTTTTTTTTTTTTCGGAGGGACCTATTACTGACGGCGATTTCTCGCCATAACAGTTCGTCGGATATGCGTCCGCCAACGTGTTTTTTTATAGGGGGACATACGACAAATCGCCATTCGGTGACTGGTTTTGAACATCCTCATCTGTAGATAGGTTGCTACCTACACCCCTTTCTCTTCTACTAATTATTTTACTTGAAAATAATATTTTTTAATATATATTAACTAAAGTATTTTTGAAGTTAATTAAAAGACACCTTTTTATATTGTACTAGCTGTATTTTGCGTCCGTTGCTACGTCACCAACAGATACGTCAGGATGGACTATCATAGCTATATATAAAATTCATTGGAATTACAGCGGCGTCATCTGTCGAAAATTGGTCGTATCAACTTAGAAACTTTCGTGGGCGCAGTCAATACAATTTTACTAAAGATCATTACATTCTCAAATGCATTATGCATTACGATTCTAGAAAGGCTATACAGACAAATTTTTAAATATATAGTTTGTGATAATTTAGCATTCAAATGCTGCGAGAATTTTTGAAATCAGTCCAGTACTTTCGGAGCCTATTCGTTACGTACAAACACACATACAATCAAATCTTTCGTCTTTATAATATTAGTATAGATCTCTATCTATCTATCTAGGCCCAGTGGCCCAGCCTTTTCATGATTACCGACACCTAAAGATATGCGCATAATTTCTACTCAGGTGCGTTGTTCTTCTTTCTCCCTGCTATGGACTACCGGCTACTCACAAACCGCACGAAACAGGACTAAATAGCTGTCAACTATAAGGAAACATGTGAGAGAAGTACCTACTGAGACTAACAACTATGTATTTAAAAAAAATTCAAATAAAAAAAAGCTTTATTTGTGAGACAATAAAATACATTAAATCAAAATAAAAAAAAATAAAAATGACAAGAAAAGTAAAATACAAAAATATTTGTGAAATGATCTTTAGTAAAGTCGTTCTGCATGCGTCCGCAAAGGTTTCTGAGTTGGTAGGACCAATTTTCGACAGATACCACTTCATTTCAATGAAATTTATATATTGTTGTGACACTTTTTTTTATTTTTTATCTGTGGACTTTACACACAACGTTAGCCTAGATCCGTGCTAAGTACCGTAAGGACTTGTGTTACGGGAACTAGACAACGGAATATATTTAATATTATTATGTTTTATAAATTTAAGAAATTTTCAACAAACACTTCATGCTGATTTATATGTTGGTGGCGTAGTGCACGCAGGGTACAGCTATTTTACTATGCGAACGTTATAAAATATGATCAAGTCTGCTGGAATTTACTCACGCATCCCCACTGGATCTGACCAGTCATTACTGATGAGTTATTGCGTGATGGCTGATTTCATATCTGAAACAAGAAGTAAGAATTTTCGAAATGTTTTTTTTGTGGTTTTTAAGGACGGCGCAGTAATTAGATATGAGGTAATAGGTATATGTTCTAGGATTAGGGAAGTAAGATGTAGTGCCACGCTGCATGCATGCATGGAGCCGGATAGTGCCGGCACGATCGGGGAGGTACCTCTCGCTTACACGATACAGGAGTAAATTAACAACTGTGCTGTATGCCGTATCGTGTGCTGTGTAAGTAGCCGGTGGCCCACGGCGGGGAGAGGAGGCAGGAGTGCAACGCATCTGTATAACCTCTATGCGGATGTCAATTCAATGGGCGTCGGCAGTCATGAAAATAGCTCCGACTGCTCGTATGCCCTCTTACACTTTAAAAAATGAGAAAAGAGAGTTTTAACACGATAAAACCCGTAAGTTATAAGTGAGTGTAGATGCGCCTATTTTCTCATTAATTATTAATTAGGGTAGGGTTTCGTATCAGTCTCATGTCATAGCAGCTGTCAACACTTCGCGTTATTTGGCTCGTGACCACGGCTGGTGTAACCCGGTCGAAACATCGAGCAAAAGGTACCTACATGTTTCCGCTAGTACCTTTTATATTTTATAGTGTTAAAACCCGTTAAGTATCAATAAATTACAATTGGCTTATTTTTACATTTTCCCACCGTCACCAAAATATACTTCACTAAAATATAGTTTTCTATAATAGCGCACTCAAAATTTTGCATGCATGCATCTACGTACATAACATTGTACGAATTAAAAGAAAAAATATACAAAAACGCGTCAAACGAATTAAAATGTCGCATGACATCTCATTCACGTACGTTTCTCATTCACTGTTCTCATCCGCTTTGTCAAAAAACTTTTCTAACTTATTTCTAACGCATTGAGGATAAATGTTGATAACGCATTGCGACATACGTCATTTTGTCCCGTGGCCGAGCCATGCGCAAATGGCAGACGGTGGCAAGTCGTTCCGAAGCTCGCGCGTGTCGGCTCGGAAAGCTCGCGCTCTCGAAGTTTATTTGACTGGGATTTTTTGTGTGAAACTGGTGGAGAAAATTCTAGTGTTGTGTGTGAGTGTTGTGCTTGGATTTTATCTCGTATAGCGGTCTCTCAAGGTAAGTTTGGTGCGAGATTAAGTTGGATAAACTTAGTTTGTAAATATTTAATAATACGGACGACAGTAATTAATAATTAAATTTATTTTATTATTGAAGACTTCAGGGCCTGTAGAATTAGTAGTCATTATTATTTCAGTTCAATATAAAATTAAATTTAACCTAATTTATTAAAATTACTTTGAGTATTTTGCCAAATATTTTATGATATATTTATAGCAATATATAAATATCAGCTAATTTATATGAAGAATAAATTAAAAATAAAGTTAACAAAATAGTATAATTATTTATTTATATTTAATATATTTTTAAGCTATTTAGGTTATTATTTTTATTGTATTTATTATTTTATTATTTGTATAATGATTATTATTTTATAATATCAATTAAAAACTAAAAAGAGATTTATAGAATTTTGGCCGAATTAAATGAACAAACCTATTTTGTGAAGGAGAGTGTGAGTGAATGTATGTAGTACGTAGTACCTACCCATGGTCTTAATATCAAAATAATTTCTCCTGATGAACAGATGGACGCACATCCTAAACTATTGGACCAATCAAGCTAATATGTTACATACAGTTAGTTAGAAGACCTTGTCGCTTAGGATTAAATTAACTAAGAACAGTAATAATGTTTGGAGAATTAAATAATTTTTAAAATGTCATCCTTAAGCGGTGAAAAGCGTTGAAGTTTGAATGAAATAATCGCAATTTGCGCGGGTGAAACCGCAGGCACAGCTACATATTAGGTTTTTAATACTTATTAAGGAACAAACGAGCAGTCAGGGACTTTTGATGAGCCTAATAGAGGCCTATGGGCCAACAAATATTAGAGCGTCAACTTGGAAGATATTATTCTATTTTCCGCTGAATAACTACTGATTTATAAATTACGAAAACAGAAATATTGATGATGATTCTATAATGTGATGGATGGTATATTAAGTATTAAACCTTGACAGAAGATATAATCGGATCACAACGGAACCAACACAACATAATGGGCCACCGGAAACATACAAAACGCTCGAAACTCTACAGTAGAGTTGTCATGGTAGTGGTATTATGTGAGGACGAGGTACCTGCGTTATTGCCGGTCCCGTATACCTACAAAACAGTATGACACAGCCAGTATAATTTAATGTTTGCTTTCAACTTATTAATTAATTATTTTTAAAGCGTTATTTCAAACAAAAATTGATCAAGTCCTTGTTAACATAATAATCTGTCAAAGCAAAAATTATTAGTCAGATGTCAATTAAAATGTATGTTTTATCGTTTTCCGTTATAAGGAAATGTGATTTTCGCTCCGAGAGCCGAAGGCAGTTTTGTTCTATCGGATAACATAATTGTTACAAAATTGTAGAAATGTCCGATTCTTACCATCTTATTAATTTGTGACATATTTTTCACCACGGTAACGGCGAAAACTAACTTGTGCTGTCGCGTTTCGTGCAGTATGTAAGTAGCCGGTGGCCCATGGGCTTGGGGGGAGGAAGGAGGGCAACGCAACTGTATTACCTCTTAGCGGATATCTATGGACATTGGTAGTCATGTCATCTCTCATCATATATACATATCGTCATCATTGTTGAATTATTATAATTAAGTGTAACATTACACCTAAATAATGTAGCTTTCTGTTAAAGAAAGAATTTTCACGATTGGCGCTGTATCTCCTAGATTTACTCACAACAAACAAAAATAGAAATAAGTCCTAATAATCCTTATAATAATAATGTAAATAAATTATTATTTCTTGTCTCTTATTTATTCATTGAAATCATTTGAGAAAAGAAAGTCGGCACCAGCCATCCTTAAGAAACTTTACAGTGTTGTTGAATTTATTTGCAGAGTTCTCTCTTAATTGCCACGCTGAACACGCGAGTTGCACTTCGCAGGCTTAATAATAATTAAACAAAGTGCTAACTACAATTAAAAGTTATTTTAAAATGCAGTTACAGTCTTCGATATGAAGTCACTATTCGTAATTATGTTTTCTTCTTTTTGTCGATATAAGAAAATCAAGTGTGCAATTGTCAAAATACCACTGTAATATTTTTAATCTTTTGATATTGAATCTACTATTAACCCCGTGCCTCGGAGATTACGTTAAGCCGTCGGTTCTGTACCCGATTTCCTTCCTATCGTATCGGACTTTTGTCCCATCGGAGTAAGAGAAAAAGGAAATAGAGCGCGATTGTGTCTGCGCGCGCACTTAGACACTATAATATATCCCGCACAATTGGCCAGTCTCTAAAGTGACTACCGTACCCGAAGTTCGTATATATTCTAGAACTTCGTTTTGTCGCTAATGGAGACAGATTAGTAACCTGCTAACTTAGGGCGAGAGCACATATGCTACTAGCTGCTCTCGCATAGGCGATTTTGCAACTGTATCGATGCATCTCGACTTAGCGATTCTGCGTTCAGTCGCTGTATCGGAATCGCGCGTTTTTGTGACTGCTCCGATGCTCAATCGGCAACTGTCGCGTTCGATTTAATCGCCTTGGGACTAAATCGCCTCGTTTAGAGTCTTTAAATGTGCGGTGGAGAGTTTGTGGTCGCTGAATTCAGGTTCTAAAAAGCGACTAAATCGCCGATCGCCGATGTTATAAGCAGCATGTGTGCAGTGCCTGTTACACTGGACCAAAGCTAAGTACTAACGACTATAACGATAACAAACGACCAACCCAAACTCATCACATCTCACTGCTAATGTTATAACAGTTACAAAACTATTACACCGAAATAAACGACCTAAATAACTGTTATAACTACTTAGTACCTGCGGCGCGGGAACACTGTTATAGGCTTCTCTTTTAATCGGATTATAATGTCTGGGATGGTTCTGTGTTTAATATCTGATGTTAAATATAATCATCAACAGTATCTGTATGCTTGAATAATTTGAACATAGCAGAGAAGCGAATAGGAATATGTTCCTTTTGTATAGTATTTAGTGGCCCAGTGTAGGGCGAGGGAAGAAGGGCAATACGACAACAGGTGCTGATGTGTATCGAGGTGTGATATTATATTATATGATATATCTGTGGACTCTGTTAAAACTCTACGTTAGTCTAACCCCGTGCAAACGACCGTAAGCACTTGTGTTACGGGTACTAGACAACGGAAGTATATTTAATATGCATTATAAATTTAAGAAATGTTATAAATTTAAGATTTTTATTATAGAATTACATATAATAGGCGGGAATCGAACCCGCGACCCCTGGCGCAACATGCTCCGCTTATCCTTCTTGTTAGCTGAATTATAACATACTAGACAACCCGTGGCAACTTCCTTGGGCGTCAAGGTAAAAAAAATGTTTAATTGTTATAAATAATAATGATCGCCGGTTGTCATCAAAATACTCCAAATTCTCTTTTGCCTCTATACAAAAAAAAAATCTATTCGGCACCTAAAAATGTTAAATATAAGGGTTTTCATGTAGGTGCTTGCTTCATGCTATGATTTAGTTACTCCCTTTGTAGTAACATGAAGCTGTAATTATAGGCGAGCTCGTAAACACTGTTTCGGCATATCCTACTATATAATTAATTGACCATTTATAGGATTCTGTGACTAAAAATACTAGGTTACCGATTTTAACGTACATATCCATGATTTAGTTACTCCCTTTGTAGTCTTATGAAGTTGTAATTGTAGCCATATTAACTGAGTGCACACGAGTTACCGCTTCTACGCCGATGGGTTTATGATGTAACTGTTTTACTGAAACTAACCAAACCGTTAGCGGCTCCAATTTCATGGCGTTATTTGGTCAATTGCGTCCTTGGTCGAGTTCACTTCACCACATATTTCAATTACAAATGTTTTAAATCTGTTTGAGCGAAATTCTCGGGACACCGCTAGAATAAATATTCGTAATTAAATTTATTATAATTATATTAACTACCTACCTATAAGCTTAAACATTATTTAAACCAACAGAGGTTTTAAAAATATTTCAAATATTTTTTATCAATTATAATTGGTAATATGGTAGCGTCATGATGCTTAGCAGCACAATTGGACCAGCACGACCTGAGATACCTTTCCTCGTCATGTCAATGATAACATCGGGTGTAAGGAGTGAAGGAGGACGAAACATCAGCATTTGCGCCCAAATGGCTTCGTTGATTCGTCCTTAAAAAACAGATATCTAGAGTTTTTTTTATGATATATGAAGGCAAACGAGCAGTCGGAGCCATTTTCATGACTACCGACGCCCACAAACATCCGCATAGAGGCTATACAGATGCGCTGCCCTCCTTTCTCCTCCCACCTCCATGAGACACTGGCTACTTACACACCACTCGAAACACGACAGCACAGCTGTCACTTTACGCCAGTCTCGTGTAAGCGAGAGGTACCTCTCCGGTCGTGCCGGCCCAATTCGACTGCATGCAAGCATGCAGTGTGGCACTACCTCTTACTATTATTGTATAATTAAAATTTAATAAGGTCTTATATAACTCTAGCTTTTTGGTACGGCAATGTCTGCACGAAATTGTTTTATCGGCAAAGGTATAAAAGAACAACGGCCTTGAAGTCCCATTGTTAGGCAAGTACAAGTTAGTTAATACACCGGCGGG
>LUGF01038781.1:328383-343353 GCA_001625245.1 Calycopis cecrops | reverse complement strand
TCCGGGGTGTGGCTGCTGTGAGAACAGCTGCGAGGAGCCACTGGAGAAGAGTGTATGGATTGCTGACGAATTAATTGCAGCAAGTCACCATTACTGGCCGACTGGCTAGCTGCATCGCAAGTAACCCACTACACCCCTGATTACTAGGTAATATAATTACGAGTAGATTAATTATTACATTTAAGAGCACAGCACTAACTACTAGGGGTGCCATGGGTCCGAATCAAAAGTCCCATGACACCCCCAGGGGTATCTTCCAGGGGAGCCATGGCTCCGCAATAGACTTGAAGACTGGGGGTGTCATGGATCCGAATTAAAAGTCCCATGACACCCCCAGGGGTATCTTCCAGGGGTGCCACGGGTCCGGAATGGAAATGACGATACTTTTTATTTTTAGAAGGGTCAAACAATTATTGTAGGCAGATATTAAAATTCTACTGAAGTGCTATTTGAATGTAATGTTCATTGGCACTCATTGAAGGGATTCAACGCGAGCGAAGCTGCGGGGAAAAGCTAGTAAACTATAAAAGAAAATGGCGAAGCTAAATATATACAGATTGGGATTCAGAAGACATGTAACTCTACAGTCTGATAGATTTCGTATTATCTCCAAATCGTTCGTGAAAAACGTCGTCCATGCGCTAACTTGGATTCGTTCTGGCACGGTTCCACGCGAAATATAAATTATAGCTCAGTTGTTTTCGTGATATTCTTTATCAGTATGAGCAGCATTAGCTTCGGTCGGTCCACATAGACTGTCAGCTGATCTGATGTTACACGCATCGATCTTGGCTTGCGTAGTTTTAATAGTATAAGAGAGAAAACGATCATTCCAAGCCATACATATCGTTATAAAAACTGTACGGTCTCTGGTTTCTATTTCGAAATAATAATTTCCGTGACTATGTGAATATTTGTAGCAAATGCGGCCTATACATTTTGGACAATTCAAAATGTCAATCTTTAAATATGGCTAATGTTTGTTAGTATGTTCTTCTTCTTCTTCTCGTGTCAGTGTTCAGCTAATCAAATTTTAGGTGCCCAGTACTGTGCCACATCTATAGCGGCAGCATTGGCAGCGAGCAGATCCTCGAATGTGCAAGTTCTTGGGCACAGCGAGCACTGGAGTAGATGCTCCATTGATTGGATTGGATCCCCGCATTCGCATTGCTCCCCCGAGCAAGGTATTAGGCCCCAACGACTCCTACTTTGTTGACACAGGCCTACTTGTGTTCGGAGTCGATTAAGCGACTTCCAAGTATGTCAAGGCAGGTTATGGCCTGGGGGGAGGTTTGTATGTGTGAGTATATGTGTGATTCAGTTTATTTTATTTTCCACCGGCCGCCGTGTCAACCCAATTCGGCTCCACGCGTGCAGCGTGGCACTACCGCTTCCCATTGTGCATCTATGACAGTTGGTATCCACGTCTCCCTATCAGTGAGCGGCTGATGACGATCGCAGCGTAGGCGTTAACTCACATCTCGCATCACATCTGGTTTGTATTTAAATACAGTTACAATAAAAATAATTAATAAAACTTTATCTTATATCTCTAGAGATGCCACTGATTATGCATGGTGCTACAACGCAATACATTTCGAATCTTAACTCACAGGTCTTAAGACTTAAAATACTATGACGCCAGAACAATATAATAAATAGTACTGTCATATAGAAACTTTTTAGATAACCACAAATGTCTATTTCATTGATATTTCAACAAACATATAAATGTATATCATTCATATATTATATTAATTATGTGATAACTTTGGGTAATATATTTAAGAGTCACTTTGGAATGTTTTGATTTAATTTAGATTTTTTGGTGATAGCAAATTGTAGCTGAACTTATGCCATAAGAGATATGTGAGAGAAAAACTAGTTTTTCTAAGCTTCTTTATATCTTTTGTTCTTTATTAGGTACATAGGGTGCGAACGTTAATTTCATCTAATACCCTAGTAAAATGAATAGATACAGGAAGTACAGGAGCTAATGGACCTTTTTAATGACTACTAATGCCCATAGACATCCGCATAATTGTAAACTTCCTTTCCAGAAGCCACCGGAAACTCATAAATAGTAAGAAACGCTATAGAGTAAGTGAGAGGTACCTTCTCCTCACTACCTCTTACCAACACAGTATTTATATCCTAATATTGATATAAAAACAGATTTTAGATACCTATCATTTCTTCAATCTCTACCCTTTATCTGGATATCCCACCAACATGACAGCCGAAAATCATGTCGCTTTACAGGACAGAAGATTCCACTCTTACGCCGCCATTCTCGTGTACGGCGACTATGTCTTACAATATTACGTGTTTGACATACAAAATGTACAACACGCCAAAAATAAAATTATGCAAAATGTTGATCGGTCCATTAACCCAAAGACCATTCTAAAATATAATACGGCAGCGAAATGAGGGGGTGAGAAATAGGGGCGAGGCCGTAGGGGCGGGCCACGCTCTTCTTATAATCACTTATTTTTGGTTTAGTCGAGTCTTAGATAAATAGAGTTTATTTTAGTTTATCAAATATAATTACAGTTTTGAAGAGTCATTATATTAGGGCTACGCTTTTTTATAATCACGTGTTTTTAGTTTACTTCAGTTTTAGACAAATACCCCCTTATTAATAAACATAGAATAACTTTATCCAAGTAATAACCCAGTATTAAACTGACATCTGTCAAATTCCATACTTTTTATGTGTCTTTTATTATGGAATTTGAAAGATGTCAGTTTATTACTAGTTAGTATAGTAGTAGGTTTATTACTTGGATGAAGTTATTCTATGTTTATTTATATGGGGGATAGAGTTTAATATAACAAATAAAACTGCACTTTCGAAGACTAATTATATTAATCACATGTTAAGGCATACTAAAAGGTTGCAGCAATGAAAGTTAATGAGTGATTGCATACATGCGATAAGTAAGTATTTGACAGAAGCATGCAATGCATTACCTATGAACCTTCGTTACAAGGTTTCGATTTATATATTAAGTGTATATTTGAAGAAAAACAGACCTTTATGGTGACTACCAACGCCTATAAATATCCACAAATCGTGTGGATCTCTATAAATCATTATCCTCTCAGATCGAATAGGCAACAAAACAATTTCATGGCGATAAGTCAACATCGAACAACATACGATCGGCCGTGCCGGCACAGTTTGGCTGCAATGAAGCACTGCGTGTAGGCTAATCTATACTAATATAATAAAGCTGAAGAGTTTGTTTGTTTGATAGAACGTGCTACTCTCTGGGACTACTTGTCGGAAATAAAAAATTGTTAAATAGTGCGTTTGTCGAGGAATATGCTATGTACCATCACGCTGTGGACTCGCAGTTTATGCGGGCGTAACCGCGTGGCGCTGCTAGTTCAATATAAAGCGAGAATTTGTCTAGCTATACCCGGCTGGTGGAATCATCCATATTTGGGATGAAAAGCACTTTTATATCAGTGCCGAATTTCAGCCAAATCCGTTTTGTATCTTTTGCAAGAAAGTATAACAAACATACATACAAACTTTTACCTTATTAATACTTGTAGCGTTACACCTAATACTGATTATAAAACCTATTATAATATAAATCTATAATTTTTTATTAGTACCTATAACTGGGCAAGCGAGCAGTAGGAGCCAATTTCATGACTAGCGACGCTAATAGACATCTGCCTTTGCCCTCATTTCTCCTCTTCCCATGGGCCACCGGCTACTTACGCACCTCTCGAAACGCAACAACGCAACTCACTTTACGCCGGTATCGTGTAAGCGAGAGTCCCCCGGTCGTGCCGGTCCAATTCAGTTGCCTGAATTGCTTGCAGCGTGGCACTACCTCTTACTACATATAAAAATGTAATAATGTAATCATACAATAATACAGTAAATATAATATAGACTACAAAATAAGTTCCCATCCCTAGCGAGGGTCTTGTTGAGATTATGTTAAAACCCTTTTTCATAACACCGGGTCATCTTAATAAGATATCCTGTGTAGATGGGGGCTCTGTATTAACTATGAGCTTCGTTCACTATTTTGTAGTGATCTTCTTACCGTGCCCTATTTGCGGTGATACAAGCTGAGCCCGCGGTTTTCGGGATGAAATTTAATTTTTATATTTGAAGTACCTAAAACTTTACGTGCGTTTGACTTGGGTAGTAAACTGGCGAGAGCGTTACAAAAATGTGTTGATCGGAAGTTGACAAGTCAAGTCAGTTAAAAAGAACCTTAACTAAAGTGATTTAATTATTCAAAAAAGTATACAAAATTGTAAAAAGTGTAAAGTGTCAACAGTAAGTCTACGACTCGCATTTATCAGTGCACTTTAAATTCCTTGCTATATTTTTCAACGTCCTATACCCGCGCGTAAATTGAAATCGTATCTGCGCGCACACTTGTGCACCTATCCTGCGCAGACGCCGTGGCCGAAATACCGCTAGGACGACATTATTATTATTATTTAATTGAGAAAGGAATACTTCATTCTTTCTTCCTGCTCCCCAATGGCTCAGCGAAAGCTCACAACCACAGTATAATATCTGGCACTTTCCCGCGGTATCATAAAATCGAATGGCCCTGTTGGTGCCTAATAAAGCATGGCACTACCTCTTGTATTATAGCCATAGAGATATAAAGAAAGAAAGCAATGGCCTTCTTATAATCGATTGATTAATTATATAGCGTCAGGGTACCAGTTCTCAAAATTTCAACCGAACCGAACGGGGGTACTTCTAGTATTATTATAAAGTAATTCCATGTGCTATTACAAAAGTTAGTGAAGCGAGTAATTAATAGAATAGAACATGTGACCCGTGTTTGGTTATGTAATGTTAATTTATAATATCGTACAACTACGAGTTCTCGATTGTAACTTTAAATACATTCGAGAATTGGATTTTGTCGGCCATAGAATGAGTTGAAATGTTGAGTTGAAATCAGCCGTACACTGCTGAACGTAGGCCTCCCATAGAGCGCCCACCATCCCGATTTTAGGCAGCCCATATTTATCTACAGCCCGCTATCTTGATTAAGTCGTCACACCATCGCGATCGCGTCGTGCTGTAGGACGTCCTACACTACGCCACAGATTAATAAACTTAAACTACGCTTGCCTAGTCGCGGTCTCCATTCGGTCACGTGTAGGCTTTATCGGCCATCGGTACGTCTGAAGACTTGGCCGGCCCGCTTCCAATTCAATGTTAATGTTGGTTGAAACATAGCACCCAAACGCTCAAAAGCGGGATTGTTGTATTACGAAAGTCAACATTTTTTGTGTTATAATTTGTTGTTTTGACATTAATAATAATTATTTGATTTGATATTTTCATAAGCTAATCATAATGACGAAACTCTCATTTTTTCATTCTTACGTTAACTATTTTCCTTTATATTACTTTTAATAAGCTCTTTCAAACAAAATTCATCGGTACTAAAATATGTAAAGTTAAAACGAGTTGCGACGGTAGGGGTTTCGAAGAAATTTGTTCAGGAGTGTAAGGGTATTGAAGTTGGCAACATTAATATTTAATACAGACAGCCACTGTTGATTTTATCATCAACAAATTATACGTTCATCTCGTAGTTTGGGCGTATGAGCAAAGTTTTAGTAGCCTCAGCGGTGTAGTTATGCGACGCCGCGCGACTCTGCATGTATTAATACTACCTCACTTATCGTTATATTATTCACGATACTTGGGTCTTGTTTTAGTCTGTTATCCCCAAGATTTAAACGTTCTCGTGGTAGTAGAATTCGGAAGCCCGGGTCACCTTAGGTAAAGTCAATAGAGATAGGATGCTGGTCTTATCATAGTAACACTTTTATTTGGTTTAAGTAAACGACACAAAGCTTGTATTTTGATTTCTTTTTAACGTATAAGGGGTCAAGCGAGACGTTGGAGCCATTTTTACAACTACCAACTCCCATAGGCGGATGCCTATGGGAGTTGGTAGTTGTTACTATATATACTATATATAGAGTACTATATAGAGGTTATACAGATGCGTTACCTTCTTTCCTCCTCCAACTACAAGGGCCACCGGCTACTCGTCGATCGGAGCAGATCATCTTTTTATGTTTAGCAGACGATGACCCCCTGGGTACCACCATTTATGACAATTTCAATATAAGAGTCGAATTAACACTTGGCTTTATTGGGCTTGTCTCTGCGCCGTGTGTTTCAAAGGTCAATGTTTAAAGTTTTATTCATCATTTTAAAATCACTTAATCAAAGACAAAACCACTACTACCGGCTTCATTCTACCAAAACCTAGGATCTGGTAGTTAAGTTTTTTCATTGTATAAGGGGTCAAACGAGCAGACGAAGAGATTTTCATATGGACATGGGAAACCCAGGGGAGAGATACGTAATTCTATAGAAAAAGCGTGAAGCGGTATCTTGATTTGAGGTAGACTCCAGGGCCCGTAGAGGACCGTCAAGTCAAGATGCTTTTGTTTTTGGCGTATATTCTCATATGTTCAATGGGGATTGCTAAGTTTTGAGTCACAACGATCTTCTACGCTGTTGTCACTTTTTTATGGTATAGGGGGGCAAACGAGCAGTCGGAACAATTTTCATGACTATCGACGCCCATAGGCATCCGCATAGAGGCTATACAGATGCGCTGCACTCGTTTCTTCTCCCACCTTCCCGGGCCACAGGCCACAAGTTAGGTATTTATATTGCTGCCCTATATTACTGCTGTTCGCTCCTAGTACACGAAACTAAGTACTTTATTGACGATACGCCCCACAAAACATAACAACCACAAAAACGGCCCCATATTTCTTTAGTCCAACGACAAACAAGGAAATAAAAGTTATAAAAATATAGCGTGGATATATCAATAAACATGGCGAAAATGAGCCTACTCTTTATTGGCTTCGTTACATTCATGGACAATAGTGTATTTTTTTTTAACTAGTATAAGGGAACAAACGAACAGTCTAAGCCATTCTCCTAACTACTGACGTCAATAGACATCCGCATCGAGGTCATAAAGGTGCTTTGCCCTCCTTTGTTCTCCTCCATGGGCCACCGGCTACTTACACAACACACGAAACACGACAGCATAACTGTCACTTTACGTTAGTTTTTACCTCCCCGGTCGTGCCGGCCGTTTTCGACTACATGCATGCATACCTACGCCATACACTGCATTAGCCGTGGAGCCGTGGTTACTGACTTATCAGTATTATCAGTTGTTTGTATTTACTTTATTAAGCCATACAACTTCGGTCTGAAACTACCTCCGCTCATTTTTCCTCCGTATAAACATAAACAAGATGTGGCAACTCCGAGCAAACAGGACTCATCGTGTTTACAACGTACGTGTTTGTACGGGAAGAACTAATATTTTGCCGCCGTCTTCTAAAAGTCTGACGTCTTCTTTTTGGAAATAAGCTAACGTATCCTATTTATTTTTGTAATAGCACTTCTATATTTATGTTATTGAAGACAAGGAATAACAGCGGTCGAATTATTTATTTATAGCATAGGAGGCAAACCGTTCGGTACCTAATATTAAGGTGTCACTATCGCCCACTGACATCCGCAATACCAGAGGTCTAACAGATGCGTTGCCGGTCTTTGAGAGAAGATTTGATTTATTGGTATGCTGCCGATGTCAATAGAAATCAGCTTAACTTATTGTTTGTTTTTTTTGATTGATTGACTGCCTCGTGGTCTAGTAGTAACTATGTTTAACCACAGACGTAAGGTCCCTGGTTCGGATCCCGGGTCAGATCAAAGTGTTGTTGGGTAAACACTACACAACTTTGTGGTAGTCTTAAGATGTCTTCTCTTAGTCATACAGCAAACTTTGAAAGGTGGCGTCAAACCACGTCTAGTTCAAGAGTAATTCCGAGTAAAGACGCAAAACATCTATATATTAATAATCTAATAACAGCGAAGTGCAGCCGAAGCCTATTGGAGACTACTGACATCCATAAATATCTACACAAACAGAGTTATAAGTTCATAGTTTATTCGACTTTATCAACCTACGTCCGGTATTCAGGGCTCTCGTATAATCTAAGTGCAGTCATAGTCAGTGCCGGATCCAGATCGAGGCTCAGGGGGGCTATAGACTCTGGCCCTCTAAGTCTTTAGATAATTTTTGTATACATTAAAAGGCCACATAATCCAAGGGCTCCAAGCCCTGAGAGGGCCAGAGCTTATCCGGCACTGTTTTTAGTATCCTTCACAAAAGAGCCTACATTCGAGAACGTTTTTATGTTTACTAAATGGGCAATTAGTCATAAAAATAAACATGTTGTGCTATAAAATACTCGCCATTTAATAATGTAAGTCATTAATTTTATTTATTTGGATTGTTTAGAAATATAATATGGCGGGAAAAAGCGCATGTCGGACCTATAGATACTCTAAGGTTCAAACTTGACTGCATTCTGTTGCCAATGAATATTCATGTTAGGTATGACCAGGAAAATATATTGTCATGATAACGTGTATTTCAAATTGTCAACCAATTATTTTGCCCTACAACAGTGTATTTCAAGTCGAGATACTGACTGCAGCATTATATATATGATAAATTATAGCCTATATGTTACCGAGGACTAATACCTATATACCGAAAAATGTTTCATTAAAATCCGTTGAGTAGTTTTTGCGTAAAAGCTGCACAAGAGATAGACATAAAAAATGTTCTACAGTTTTATTATATGTACAGATATTCCGCAAATTATTATAGAACTAACTTAAGTTATAACTTGAATAAACGTGTTGTCAGAGTGTATCACGTGGTTGCTTATAGCTGTACCAATTAAGTTGTAATTAGATCTGACGGAATGATGAGAGTGCTTTCGAAACGCTGTAGAGGCAGATGAAATGTCACTATACACTCTTGTGGCCCTTGACGATTTCGAGTTGAGCCGATTGATTGGGACGAATCAAGCCACACTGTCTGCAATTCACTTTGAGTACTTTGTGTCGGTTGGCATTGGCAAAAGGCTTATATAAGATAAACCTTTTGCCTTATATAAGAATAAGTGTAGCTTATTTATGTCCCTACAGTGGTTATATAGACACGTCTTCCGTTCTCCCTTCCCCTCCATGGGCCACCGGAAACTTAGAAAGAAGAAGAAATATACTTTATTGTGCACACAAATAACAACATTAATAATAGTAACAATACAACTTAACAAATTTATGTACACAAAGGCGGTCTTATTGCTAATTAGCAATTTCTACCAGACAACCTTTGGACATAGGAAATATTATTTAGGTAGCTAGGTAGGTAACACAGACCGAAACACCATAGCTATTAATTTACACTGTATCGCGTGAGCAAAGGGTACTTTCCCCGTAATGTCGTCACTATTCGGTTGCAATGCAGCAAGACCCACTCTTGCTGATTGGTTTTACTAATAGTAGCATAGATCGTCGATCGAAGATTCAAAAAGAGAGAGACTGATGTGTATATATTTATACAAATTATGTCGTTCAACGAAACCGAAAACAAATATATAATTAAACGAATTGTAATTTGAAATTCCCTTCGACATCTGTCGAGCGTCGAATTTTAGTCGCCATTGAAATTCCGGGCGCCATAAGACCGCTCAGACTCCCCTGTTATTTCATTTTCATTCCTGACAAGACGCCTTTTGGCGGATTGGAAATATTTGTGTTTATTGTTTCGTTTTCATCGGGTTTAATCAGTTGATGAAGTCTATAGAAATATGCTCAATTATCGTGAGCGTTCTGTTTAGTTCGTTACAAAACCATTTATTTCCAATGTTACATACATTTCACATGCATTACAGAGGATTTGATATTGCCGCTGGCAGTTATGCAGTTTTTCGTGTGTTCTTGTTTTCGGTGGAACATTACGTGCAAATCTATGGGCGCCGGTAGGCGACAAGGGTTATGTTTATCCCCTGTATTATGAAAAAGTCGTCATTGTAAGTCGTATTAAAGACGACGTGTAACGTGAACAGGCACACAGGTACTCACCAGCTCCACCGTCAAAGACTTTGCGATAACGTGGGGCTCCCCTGGGGGCTCCAAACACTACATTACTTTGTGCAAGTCTTGAGATGTCTTCACTTAGTCATACAGCATACTTGTAAGAGGTAGTGCCACACTGCATGCTTGCATGCAGTCGAATTGGGCTGGCACGACCGGGGAGGTACCTCTCGCTTACACGAGACTGGCGTAAAGTGATAGCTGTGTGCTGTCGCGTTTCGTGCGGTGTGTAAGTAGCCGGTGGCCCATGGAGGTGGGAGGAGAAAGGAGGGCAGCGCATCTGTATAGCCTCTATGCGGATGTTTGCGGGCGTCGGTTGTCATGAAAATGGCTCCGGCTGCTCGTTTGCCCTCCTATATTATAAAAAAAAAGATAACAAACTTTGAAAGGTGGCGTCAAACCACGTCCAGTTCAAGAGTAATTCCGAGTAAAGAAGCAAAACATCAAATTGAAGAGATTTTGCTGGACCCTAACTTTTGCTGGGGAAGCGAAGAGAATCTCAATAATATTACTACTCATTTAACTATTATTACGAAGGTCAGAGAGACTCAGGGGCCCCAAACTCGCGTGTAACTGAAATCACCTCGGCGCTTACGTGGATGAATGGCTTATGGGAAGGATTATGACCGACTCAAATAGTGATCATTATACTTATAATCCAAAGTAAGTTTGGTTATGATTAAAATAACCTAAAGATGATTACATTACATAAGAATCCAAGTTAAACAAACCACTCTACTGAAGTGTGCAAGTAAATAATGAAAAAAGTGTCCACCTCTTGTAGATATTACTTAGAAATAGTCCAAGCGACTCAACTAAATGCCGTTGGAGTGCAAAGAAAGTACAAACTGCTCAAGATGTACGCTGGAGATTGGTTTAATGCTTTTTACTTTTATATTCTAGAGTTATGCTCCAAGAGCCTGTGGCCAATGTAGCATTTTTATTATAAACTAGTACTAGATCACTTCGATGGGCGTCAAAAATAAAAATTGTTCGATCTTATTAAAATATAGCCTATGTTATTGATAATGAGCTTTTTATTAGTAAAAGAACGTCGAAAATAGGTTCAGTAGTTATGAAGTCTATTAAATACAAAGAAATAAAGATTACTGTTGATATATTACTATATACAGATGATTGAAATTGCATGAAAGGGAATACCTAGGTACCAAAACTGTTAGAACTCACTACCACTTTTTATAACGTCTGGCCTGAGATTATTTCCATATTACACATAATCCATTTTTTTATTTTTATTTCTTTTTCTATTTTATTATCTATAAAAAAACATCCTTATTTGTTACACATTCTGTTATAGTCCTGTCAAAACAATCAAAGTTTACCTTCCGAAATTTCTATATAATTCGTTATACAGACTTAACTTTTATGAAATAAACAATCTTTGTATCTTAGCCTACAGACTACAACTATGTACTCTGCTACAACGTATTATGACGTCTGTAAATGCACAAACAATTCATAATCCACATAAAAGTAACGCTTTATGGCGTGAAATAAAAATGTTCAGTGTAATTCACCGCGGCGAAGTTGTGATGGTTTTGAAGTGGCATTATAGAGGGCAATAAAATAAGTAACGACATAGTAAAGTCGAGGCTGTGTCGGGGAATACATAAGTGGGAGTAAATAATTGTCTCAAGAGAACGCCGAAATTGGATTGTCGTGGTCTTATTGAGCGAGGCTTAGCTTTTAGACTCACTTTTAGATGAGGTACTGCCACGCTCCATGAATGCATGTAGCCCAATTGGGCCGGCACGACCGGGGAGGTAACTTTCGCTTACACGATAAGGACCAAAAGTGACAGCTGTGCTGTCGCTTTAAGTGCGATTTGTAAGTAGCCGGTGGCCCATATAAGTGGGAGGACGAAGGAGGGCAACGCATATGTGTCACCTCTATGTCTATGGGCGTCGGTAGACATGAAACTGCATAAGCATATTTAATGTAATTTATGTATAACCTTATAAATAATATAGTACAATAGTAATAGCAAATAATTTCTCAATTTTCAATACTTAGAACGTTATAGTACGTTTCGATACGTTTTCGATAATCCTTACAAACTATCTACAAATAAAATTGAAGTAGCAATATGTTTGAAAGCAATATAAAGTAGTAGTTGAGTACCGGCAAGTACTTGACAATACTGCATACACACAAGCAGTACCGATAAAATATAAAAGTAGTTTGTAAGTTGCAGATGTAATCAAAAAGACGTTTTATAAAATACTTTTGTACCGGTACGTTGTGGATTTCACAAATTCTACAAAGCGAAACTTTTCTATACGAACGTGTTCAAAGGTTTTATTTGAGTTGAGTGTCTGCCTTAACAACTTTACTTACTTGCCTTTTGATGACCAATTACCTGATTTACCTTACCTTTTAACTTTCTTTTATAGCATATAATATTTATTAAATATATAAATATATCTGTGGACTTAATACACCACGTTAGCCTAGCCCAGTGCCAGGGTATAACCCGTGCTAAGTACCGTAAGGATACTAGGCAACGGAATATATTTAATATGTTTTATATATTTAAAATTTTTATTATATAAATACATATAATACATATATAAATATCAACCAAGGCGGGATTCGAACCCGCGACCCCTGGCGCACCATGCACCACTTTTCAGAGCCCTGTACCACTGCGCCAGCCTGGTCGTTATTTCGTAACGGGGCTTGTGTGCCTCTGTGGTGATCCCCACGTCTATGCCGGACAGGCTTGGGGGAGAGGCCAGACAAAGAGCAGCTCAGCTGAGGGGACTTCCACCCTTCCCTTTAAATAAGCAAAATCAAAATCAGCGGCGGGGATTGGGACGAATGGCGGGTCCCAATTCGGACATTGGTGGCGTGCTTCTTCGGGGCAGTGGGGTCAGGTTCCCATCCTGACCCCAATGCACGGTTCCGATGACGTAGTAGGGACTGATTAGAGGCAGCCGGACGCTCACCAGGTAGGAGAAGTCTGGCCTTTTCGCCGAGGCCAGCCTGTCGCTAGAGGAATACTGTCGCCTGCAGATCCGGAACTCTCCAATTATAGCAGTTAAATACACTCGCAGTTTAGTCGGAATTGCACTAAGTGTCGAGTCCGACATAGGTCTAGGGGCCACTCGAACTCCTAGGTATCATACGTAAATGTATTCCCCTGCATTAATAAAAAAAGGACCCATATGTAGATTACCGAGGCCACTTTACATGCTCGTGGTTATGCAGATCCACTGCCCCTTTTCACTCCATCCCTCCCATTTTGCTACTGGGTTCCGTATTTCCCAATTGCAAACGCGAACAAAGCGCGACGGTATGGCCTCTTATTATTGAGGTATAATCGGAGTACTTCCACGGTCGTGCCGGCCAGATACAACCGCATTGCAACACTACCTACGGATCCGTGATGAAGCAATTAACGTATAATTTATGGTAAATGCTTCTATGTGCTGTAATCTAATAAGTGTCATGGTGATATGTCACCAAAAGCCATGACGCGTATTGGACCATATTAGATTAAGGTGGACAGTAACGCCATGATGTGATCGTATAACGTAACGGCGACAATACTATTGTTATTTATTATGCTACTACAACAATCTTTATTGTTTCCATGAGAGCTGTAAAATGTACTTTGTTATGTAGATGTTTAACTTACAGGAAAGAACTTTAATATATAAAATCTTTTTTAAATGTATAGTAATATTAAAAAGACCATAGACCATTTACCACGGGAAAATGCTTCTTTCTTATGGGAAAACGGGTGAACTTCTAAACGGCTGAAATGATTAGGTTAAAATTTTATATGGGTATTTCGATGGTTTTCTGGATGCTTAAAAAATACAATTGGATGCGGTAGGTGGCGCTGCTGTCTGTTTGTCTACTACTAAAAGCCTTGACCGAATAGATTGAAATTTTGTATGTGTATTTCCATTGTTTCACAGACACTAATGTATTATCTATATATATAAACAAATGTTTGTCTTTATGTCATTTCTAGAATCGTAATGCATAATGCAATGCAATTGAGAATGTGATGATCTTTAGTAAAGTTGTTCTGAATGTGCCCACGAAAGTTTCTATGTTGGTACGACCACTGTCATTCCAATGCATTTTATATGCTATATGCTATGATAATCCATGCTGACGTATATGATGATGGCGTAGCAAGGTAGCGCGCACGGTACAGCTAGTATTTTTATAATATAAGTGAGCAAACGAGCAGTCGAAGACAATTTCCTGACTACCTATGCCCCTAGACTAGGTAAAGGTACCTCCCCGGTCGTGTCAGGCCTATTCTTTTGTAATGCCGCGTGGTATTATCTCTTACTAAATAAAGTTTTGTGCTAAAACCGCTCAGTACTTTTCATACTTTACTACTATGCTAATAGTGTTAGTACTAAGAATAGCGGTAGACCAAGTTTAGTTTACATTAGTTGTAGCAAGTAGTGCGTCGTAGCAATGTTGCCGAACTGCGAAAATGGTGAAAGTAGCACGCGCGTAGGCGCAATGAGATTTCGTAGCACTGCTACGGTGGCGTGCTACAAATTCACATATAAAACCAGTAGCAGTGACACGAGTTTGAACTTTTGAATTATTTAGTTCTTTAAATAGTTAAAATTAAAATTAGTTTAAATTAAATAGTTCAAAAGTTCGAACTCATTTCGACGTTGATTCACATTTCCGACCTACATGAAATCTGTTGCATGAAAGAATCACATGCGCACATGTCCTGAATTTCCATGTTGTACTTTGTGTATTAAGAAATACAACATAAGAATGTTGCTTTTATTATTGAAGATAGGCCTTCTGTTTATGATGAAATATTATTGCTACACTGCTTCAAAATTGGACTGGCACGGCTTTGTAATGGTAAATAATCCGACGGCGTAACTCTTGCTCATATAATAAAAGTGCTTTTCAGGATTAAAAATTCTCTTTAAAATGTATTTTTTATTGCA
>LUGF01038781.1:307185-320090 GCA_001625245.1 Calycopis cecrops | reverse complement strand
TGCAAACCGCCGCGCCGAGGCGGCGGGCGATCGCTGATCTGCTCGATCGATCTACATTCTGTAGAAGCTGGCAGACGCAGCGGGCGCGGGTGTAAACCGGTCCGTGAGTTCTTAGGGCGCTTTTATAAAGAAGCAGGTTCCCGACCGGCGCCGAAATTGTCGGCGCTGACCGACGCCGAAATTGTCGGCGCCGCCCGGCGCCGACACGTTTTGCAATGTTATCTTATGGGCTCACTTATATAGAAGCAGGTTTTCGGCGCCGAAATCAGCCTATAGTGACCATCATGTCGTCAACTTCATCGGACGATGACTTATTTATTATGGAAAATAGTTATTTAAAATGTTTGTATAATATATTAGTATTTATTATATTAGTATTATATTAATATATTAGTTTTTTTTTAATGCAGGACAATGTATCTCGTGTCATACTCGTATAAGATTTGTGTTCATTAAACATTGTTTTTTAAAATAAATGTTAATATTCTTGGCAGTGCCACGATGCATGCATGTAGCAGCACTTGGGCCGGCACGATTGAGGTGTTTCACCATTAATTATAAACTTAAAACATGAAAAAATACCCATTTTTTTAAATATTATTACTTTATAGAAAATATATTAAGTACACTGATATTATTAGGTATTTACTATTTAGTTCTACTTGTAAATAATGCACGTTTTTTTAATACTATTGCCACTTTTAATTAACATACAAACTTTCACATCCTACTAATATTATACAATTATAATACTAATATAATAAATACTAATAGGTATATTACACAAACATTTTAAATAACTATTTTCCATAATAAATAAGTCGTCGTCCGATGAAGTTGACGACATGATGGTCACTACAGGCCGATTTCGGCGCTGGAAACCTGCTTCTTTATAAAAGCACCCTTAGGCTTACTCGTATAGGCTGAATACTGAAAAGAAAAAATGATTGTTAATTTAAGATACATATCAAATAATTTAATATCAAAATATTAGTCACTAATGTTAGTATCTTGTATTTCAATGTCTCTCAATTATAATTTATCTCTGAAGCTTGTGGTCTAGTCTAGAGCATTTCGTCTAGAGAATTAATATTTGATGCATTAATGATCTTGTCTCATGTACCCTCCAGACTAAACCATTTGAAGGTAATTTAAGGGCCTGGAATATCAAAATAATTTGTGACATTGAAACTCAACTTCGTAACAGCTATCAGCGCCCCGTGGTTTTACTCGTATATGTTTAAATTCTTCCTTACAAACTTTGATTGATTTAAAGTCTTTATCTATCTATCTAAATCTAGGTAGAGAGATAGAAACTGTAAGTAAGAAGGACACGGAGTGTAAAACCTGAGAGAAAAATAAGTAGTCTCATAACATCATCATTAAATAAAGGACATCATACACATCATTAGTGTAAAATTTAAATTATACTCTAATCAACTAGCAGAGTTTATTAAAAAGGTAAAAGCAAACAATTTTTTACGATCATGTATGTATCATGCATACGCCTTTCGTCCGGCTTATGTGAGCTTGATGGGTCAATGTGGGGAAGGAGTAGTGATCCCTTATCCTGCAGTCAAATAAAGATGCTACATTTTGACATAAATATTTGAAATCTGTATCTATTGTTAGCTAGGAAGGATAAGATTTTCTTGAACTATAACATTTGGATATAAAATAAAAATATAATGTTACAATATTTCGCTGCCCCGGCATACGTTCCGGCGGCGCTGTAGGTGCGGCCGGGACGTAACCCGTCAAATTAGATTATCCCTAGAGCTGATACTGAACGTGTTGGTGCCGATTTGCCGTGTCGTGTGCCACAAGCTATGAACTTTATACCTTACTTGTCGACCCGAAAAATAAAAATAAGTTTTAAAAATAATAGTAAATAGGTAATAGACGTATATAAATTATGATATAGCCTATGTTATATAACTTTCTGTTACTGAAAAAATTGTTAAGGCGAGTTTCACACTTCACCGCCCACCGCCGCGGTGTGTGGTAAAGCAGATCTGAAGTTGCACTGAGCTCTATTAAATCCGTTGATACCAAACACAGTGCTCTCGCCGCTACCGCACGTCCGCGCTGAGGGGCGGTGCCTCACACACGGGGAGCCACATAACCGCGCGGGTCATCGTGTGTACCACCTCTTCAGCATCCATTCTTGTCAGCGTCTGGGATCGAACTGGTCAAAACCGCGTAAATTCTATCTGCACGGACAGGCGCGTAAACCGCCTTACCGCACGGAGAATTGCTACTTGCTGGCGGCGAGCGTTGCCGTGTGTTAATCGCCTAAGATCGGCTCAGTAGTTTCGGAGCCCATTTGGCCGATTATATACATACAAACAAACAAAACAATATTTCCTCTTTATATATTAGTATTGATTTCTTTATATTGTCGATAGGGACGCATATGTAAGGCCTCTGGTGTTGCGGATGTCTGTGGTGATTGATCACTTACTGCTCGTTTTTCGGTTCTGCTACAAAATAATAAGTATATTAAATCGATTAGAATGTAAAGTTAGTTTCTAAGATTCTAAAGCCTAGAGAGAGAGAGAGCATTTTTTCGCAGAGAAAAGTAGATAACAATAAATAATAATATTCTTATACTCGTTAGTAATTCATAATATTGTTGTTAAGTAGGTACTTGAAAAAATCTTGAAAATAGTAGTTTATGCAACTGTCATATAAAGAAGGGTATTAAAACACGAGTTTGACTTTTTGAAACGAGCGTTCACGCGAGTTTCAAAATAGTACCTAACGAGTGTTTTAATACCCGTGTTATATGCAGTTGCATACACTAATTTATCTTCACTAATGCAATTAATCAATTAATCAAACATTGCGAAACATTAAATTCACGCGTAAGTAGGTACGTGTATTGTCCGACCGACGACTGTTTTACCGACGAGGCGACGACTGCTTGACCGACAAGGCGACGACTGTTTGACCGACCGACGTGGCGACGACTGCTTGACCGACGATTTAAAATGTTCTTGAAAATAAATATTTTTATTAAATACTTTAATTTGATTGCAAAAATTGCGGCGCGTAAATATTTACTTTTTATAATTCAATGTTAAAATACTAGCTTCAATGTTGAAATATAATGTGAAAAAATCACATGACTTTACTTTTAAATTTCTACTAAACAGTAGATTATTCGTCGTCTGTGGCGTTCAGTTTTTGCTTTCATTTTTTTGTAGAGCTTTGTCTCTTTCTCGCAAATCCTTCGCAAGCTGGCATTGAACCAATGAGAGCGCAGCTGCAGCGCTCTGGGCCAATCAGGAGCGAGCGCGCGCTGTTAAGGATTTTGACATACGTCTCTCTCACCATTTTTCTCTCCCTCTCGCTCTCACACAGTGTTATAATGAGATTTTACGATATCGATTTGGATAATATAACATAATGTCAAATTGAGTTTTTTGTTGTCTGACCTATAACAGTAGTCATTATAAGTCAAGTATTGGAAACATAAGTAGAATGTTACAACATTAGTGTAGATAAAAATATTTTGATTATTAATGAATATTTTACAAAAAAACTATTGTATATATTTTTGTTAATTGGTTATAATTTGGGACTTATATAAATTACTGTACTAACATTAAAACAAATTTCCTTGATGTGGATATACATGGCTACAACCATAAGCATACATAGCATATTAAAAATAAAGATAATAAGATGATGGACGATGAGTTTATACACATGTTTACCCGCTACCGCTTATAAATTAGCGCGTAACGGCTCAGTAAACACAGCTGTATTTGTCCTTAAAAGGAAAATATATAAAGGTAATAGCTATTGTCTCTTACATTAAATAATACATTACACCTGACGCTGGCCAGGTATGGGGAACACTTTCACAGAAGGGAGGAAAAACACTTATGTAGGAATACTATTTTTATATAGCTGTTACAAGATTACCTTTTTTCGCAAGTTAACTTTGTTACGTTACTTTAGTATCATATATATATTTACACAGTTTAGTAAAACAGTTAGCTAAAAGTAAGGCCGTTGACCTACAATCATGAAATTTGGAAAAAGGTAACGTACAATTTGTTAAATGAATAAAATATTGCATGTGAAGCTTTTTCATGACCACAACCATGAACTTAAAATCTCTTTCAAAGTAAATGGTTTCGTCAATAATCCACATAACTAATATATTTTTCTGCCTGAAAATAACGTTAGTTATTAATACCCAACTTAGTTACAAACAATGTGTTCAGAGAAGTTATCAATAATAGCATCTTAGATTAACTACCAACAAGAAATTAATAAATGAACAATGAACCTGATAAAACCATGATATGTGATAAAACTCTCTACTAAAAAATAGAAATATCACAACGCTTTCATCACAAAAGCAGTTATTGCCCAACAGAACAAGAGAAGAAGAAGAAGAACAGTGTAAAATATACCTAAAAGAAATACGTATTTAAAAAATGCCAGGAACTCGCATATTGGAAGTGGAACATAAGCTTCTCATTCTAAGAAAGTCGAAACGAAATAATTGGAGTTACAATAAACTTCTAAACTCGCGAGTAGCGTACCGGCGTTCGCGTGTACGCGCTAACGGCTAACCCAATCTGGGTTTGTGAGATTCACACGAAATGAAGACATCTGTCGCCTTCTCACGTAGACGACGTTTCTCACGGTGTTCCAGCATCAACACTTTTTACTAATGTAACTCTATTGGAATACAACTTTAACGCTATTACAAAACTTACAATTTCACGCGGCTTATTTAATTACTAGCTAGTAGCTAGCGCCCCGCGGTTTTACCCGCGTAAATTTCAATCCTGTGTAAAATAGAAAATCAACCCATGGCATCCCATGGGAATATTGTTTTGGGATAAAAACTATCCTGTGTGTTAATTCAAATTACCCTCTATGTTTGTGCCAAATTTCATGAAAATCGGTTCAGCAGTTTTTGCGTGAAGGAGTTATCAAACAAACAAAAAATAAACAAACATACAAACTTTCACATTTATAAAATTAATAAGATTTTACAAACCCGACAGTTTAATAACTTATAACAAAAGGACACCAGTGATCTCAGTCCGCCCGTGACCACGGTTACTGTAAAGCTTCTGAAACGTCTGTCTTGTAAAATAATTAAATAAACCGCGATAAAATCCGTTAATGTTGTTTACTCTGTTTTTGTTTGTTTGTTACTCTCATTAAATTTTACTCTGTTTTATAATTATACACACAGTACGAACGTTTTTTTAGGGTTCCGTATCTCAAAGAGAAAAAACGGAACCCTTATAGGATCGCTTTGTTGTCCGTCTGTCTGTACGTCTGTCAAGACATTTTTCTCTAAAACGCGTGAAGGGATTAAGCTGAAATTTTTGTCAAATACGAAGGTCAGTTACGTCTTGATGCCTTGAAACTTCTAAGTTAACGAAATAAAAAGTTATAGCCAATTATGCACAAATTTTGTATGAAAACGTACTTTGTCGAAAACCTAAAATTATCGGGTACTTCCCGTTGACCTGGAGTTGTAAAATTTGGCAAGAAGTAAGAACTTATAGCACATATATAGGAATAAATCTGAAAACTAGTAAATTATATGTAGATCATTGGAAAAATCATTATCAACTTATAACTAATTCGCCTGATAAATGTGTGCCGCAACCGTCTATTATAGACGGTTGTGACTTGTGGCATCAAGACGTAACTGACCTTCGTATTCGACAAAAATTTCAGCTTAATCCCTACACGCGTTTTAGAGAAAAAGGTCTTGAAAACCATGCATTACGTTTGGATTGTTCTTCCCATTCATACGGAACCCTCGGTGTGCGAGTCGGACTCGCACTTGGCCGGTTTTTTTTTATTATTTAATAACTACCAGGTTTGATTTATTCCGAATTTATTTTTTATTAAAACCTCACCTCCTTTTTAATTTCAAATTAAATTATATGGAGAGCCATTTTTGGGTAGGTAATTTCTTTTACGGAAAGAGATGGATTTTCGCAGTAAAAAGATATTATTTGCACCGTAGTACTGCTAAGTTTGTACACTATTTGTTTATAGTATTTTAATATAATCAGTCATGTCTGATTTGTTTGCTCCAAACGACCAGTCAGTGTCATATACCTTATGACTACAATCATCTATAGGACGTGGTGTTGTGTATGTTACACACATTACACTTTAGAGGGGTTAATGGACCAGTGGTTACTCACAAATCCGCACGAAATACAATAGCGTTTAACTTCGTTTACGTGAATTCGTACTTTTACCGCAGTCGGTTAAAAAGTAGTCTTCCTCGCTAAATGCGCTAACTAATACTGAAAGAAATTTTCAAATCGTACCAGTATTTCTAGAGATTAGCGCGTTTAAACAAACAAAAAAATAATTCTTCACCTTTTTATTATTATTAGTATAGATATTGCGAGAGCAACTTTAAATTTGGTTGCAATGCTGCTTGGAACCTTTTACTAGAGTCCGTGTCAGGAAGGTACTTACCATGTAGGGTTCTTTGGCTAACGCTTAAAACACTTTTTAAAAGTTTTTTCTAAGGATATAAGGGGGCAATCGAGCAGACGAAGTCGCCCATAGACATCCGCATAGAGGTTATACAGATGGGCAACGCATCTGTCCTTCATCTTTCCCAAATAATCCACTGGCTACTTACACACCGCACTAAACGCGTCAGCACAGCCGTCACTTTACGCCCTTTAGTGTAAGAATAACCTCCCAAGTCATGCCGGCCTGATTCGGCTACATGCATGCAGAGCACCTCTTACTAAATTTGTATTTATAATTTAACGACGAATAATATGGATACAACTGGGTATTCTGCTGAATAATTTTATTATAAGAATTAGGATAATTTTCTAAGCAAATATGTTTTTTTGAAAAATGTTATCATGAACATGAAAGATAACGAACGGATCGCAAAGATAAAAGATGATGACGTATGGAAAATAGAACCAGGAGTCGGAGCGATCCCAGCGGGCTTTCAGGGCGATTGTTCGTTAATCGCCGGCTTGTTTAGCAAAGTGGAGGGTGCGTCGCCCCCCCCCACGACCCCTCCCCGCGACCCGCGAGGGGCTGTCCAGTAGACGCTATGAAAATTGTTCGAGAGAACAATATTTATGAGTCAATAAAGCCTGATAGGTCATAGCACTGTTGACGGAAGGAAAACTTTTGAATAACAATTAAATATTTGGACGATTGAAATAGCTGTCATCAGTAGTGTAAATGTACAGTACGAGTAATAATAATATACAGTTTGGTACCTTCTGACAATTTGTGTTTTTGAAATTCTAATATATTGCTTTGATTTGTCAAAGTAAACTTTAGCGACAGGTTACTAAAGTGGATTAATACATAGGTATAACATATATGGACTGTACAAGCTGGTGAAAAGTTCATAGTATCTTTCAAGAATTTTTTTTTTTTAAATAGGAGGGCAAACGAGCAGCCGGAGCCATTTTCATGACTACCGACGCCCACAAACATCCGCATAGAGGCTATACAGATGCGCTGTCCTCCTTTCTCCTCCCACCTCCATGGGCCACCGGCACCGGCATGACACACCGCACGAAACGCGACAGCACAGCTGTCACTTTACGCCAGTCTCGTATAAGCGAGAGGTTCCTCCCCGGTCGTGCCGGCCCTATTCGACTGCATGCAAGCATGCAGTGTGGCACTGCCTCTTACCACACACTTTTCATATGTGATGTCTTTTTTAGTTATAATTCTTATTATATTTGGTTCCAGTGATTATGGAAAGATAGCTCAAATAACCGGTTATAGGCTTATTTCAAAGAGCTACAGCCGTAGATCTTAAAAAAATTGTTTAAGTTTTACTGAAGTTTAGTTTATGAGGAAGTTTACTCACTAGTATAACATAAAAAGTATATTATTAATGCATATTACTTGTATAGATAGCAAAAACATAGGAACTACTTCTTTTTGGAAGTCAGATCAATTGATACAATCATTTGAACAACTTCATTATCGACTTTTCTTTTATTCTTTGTGTCGTCTCGGCAATTGGGTTCATCTGCTATAATCGCAGGGCCCCGGATCTACGTCGATGTACCAATATAAATAAGTACGTTATTTCGTATTTCTTGATTAAGATATTTCATGGTTTCAAATCTAAATTGCATGTAACATCGACAATACGGCGTGCAAACCACCAGCAATATTGTAAATGCGAAAGACTGTACGCATATTTTTTATTCTTTAACGCAAAAACCACTGAACTGATTATGATGTTTGGAACAGATATACAATCTTGAATAATAAAAAATACTAAAAATGCGAAAATAATGAATTATTCTCTTGAAAAATATTTTACCACTCACCACCACCACCACACTACAGGCACAGGGAACCACAGGCCCCAACTTGTAATACGTAAAATGTATACAAATTTCTTTCATTGTACTCGTTATTGCCAATATATTTTAACACATTCACTGCCTTGATTCCACAGGTGTTTATTTAAATACGAGAAATACTTAAACGAAAACGTATTCGACACATTTATTTTCCACGTGGTTGATAACAAATTAAATCTGAATTCATGTTACAATTGGGCCCCACCTTTTTTACCGCTGAGTCAGAGGAGGTAAATTATATACACGGGAGGAGTCAGCGAAAATTTGCTCCAGATTTGAAAGGGAGGAATATTAAAAACAGCATTCTCTCTAGACTTTTGCTATTGAATTAAATATTTTACCCTTCTTTTGAATATTGTAGAGAGGAAATTTTCAAAAAACTTTGGAGTGATTAAAATACTTTTCCGTATTTCACGTTTATTTGGCAAATATAATAGGGCTTAATAAATTGCTTATTGAGAGTCTACCCGAGACTAAATCGCTGTATAAATTTAATAAAATCTTGAAAGAAATATCTCAAATTTAAAAAAAACATTAAATGAAACACTGTCTTGTCAAATTTCAATTTATTCAAATATTTAATTATAGAGGTCTGCGTGTGTTAGGCGGCCACCTAGAACTAGGTATTAGAGTTCCGTGCCGACTGGCACTAGATATGAGAGCAGAGTGCTGACTGATGTCTGGCTCACACAAGAACACTGACTTAACAAAAACTTAGGTGTCTGTATCCCTTACAATGACATAACAATAAGACATCGGAATTGTGCAAAAATAACAGAATTTCCTTGTTCTCCTACAGCTTAGACATCGGAAAAGATACACTAGGATGTTTAGAAATGTTACACAAGCCACAAAAGGCGCGTCAGCATAGCTAATACTTTGCACCACTGTCCACAGCGGAAGTACTGTGGTCCTGCTGGCCCAATTTGGAGGCAATGCAACATGGCAATATCTCTTACTGGAGAATAATGGAGACCATGACAACGAGAACGAGAGACTCCACATCATCTGTTTTTTTAAATTACTTCATTCATTATTGTAATGGTTGTATTTTCCTTAAGGCTTTATGATATTGTCATGAAATGAATATTTAATCTTTAGCGTGTAACTGACCCAGTGACACTTCATTGTATTATCCCGAATAAAAAAAATACACAACCGCCTTCGCTAAACGAAAAAATAATTACCTACTCTGTGAAAAACGTTTAGGCTCACAAAAGAAATGTATTAAGAAAAAAATATCCGTCGAACAAAAGGAAGGAAATACGAAAGCACAAGTGGCTATGCTCTTCACTTGTTTGCTTCGGAAAATGAGGCTGTGTGAAAAATAAAGGTGTCGTTCGGAAATTCGTCAAGCGCGAACGCTTTTTGTCTCAAAAGGTTGCGAGCACTTTGGTGGGTCCTTTCAAAGAGATTATTTTTAAACGTTACTTTTATATTTTTGTAAAAGGTTGGAAATTCGTGATTATATTTTCAGCTATTCGTTTTTAAATCTAGAGCATAAGAGAATGTAATATGTATTTAAATATTTCGACAGCAATCATCAACGCCATTTTGTTAAATACGTGGAATCATTTTTAATACATACTTCAAGTAAGCACTGGTAACTTGTAAGTCATTACTGACGCCAATAACCACGAGGACAACCTAAGACTATGCATATATTATGTTAATTTGTCCTGCACAACTCGCACAAATCTCTCAATGAACCATTACGTAGCCATCACTTCATGAGGTAAGAACTACCTTTTCGGTGGTGTTAATTGATTCGGATACTATGCAGTTTTATTTTTTTAATGGTATAGGGGACAAACAAGCAGTCGGGGCCATTTTCATGACTACGGACGCTCATAGACATACGCATAGAGGTAATATAGATGCGCTGCCCTCCATTCTCCTCCAACCTCCTTGGGCTACCGACTACTTACACACCGCACGAAACGCGACAGCGCAACTGTCACTTTACTCCGGTCTGGTATAAGCAAGAGGTACCTCCCCGGTCGTGCCGGGCCTATTCGGTTGCATGCAAGCCTGCAGTGCGCACTTCTTACTAAATTAGTACTACTAAAAGAGTAATATCTCTCTTTTTCTCTCCCTTCACAAAAAGAGGGCAACGCATTTGCATACCAATTGTACTCTTCTCTACTGGCGTCGGTACTCGGTAGTCAACAAAAGGTCAGATTATTATTTGCGCCCTTAAACAAAAAAGATATAAATCAAAATCTAAATGACTAAATTGAAACATGCTTATGTTGGCAACAACGATTCTAGAAACTATAAGCTCCGTATGAATCCACGTTTATAAGGATTATAAGTTATTATAAGTTAACCATTGTAAACCGTTTGCGTCCGTATTTTTAGCAATGGCTAGTTTTTGCACCAAATTTATATTGAAATAAATTTCTTATTGTGACTCCGCGTCTGCAATGCGGACACAAGTAATGAATTCGGCAAGTTATTTCAATAAAGTTTTGTGTTTATAACGAGATTCTTTCACCGGTGGGCTTTTAATGGAATCGAGAAACATAATTTATATTTGCCTTTATATTTTGTTGATCCAGGATATAAAAGCCAGTTTTAATTATTTTTCAGGCCTTTGTCACTCCGATTGCAACTTTTGTTGTAGTTCTCGAGCGCGTGTGTATATTAAATAACTGATTCGATCGAAAGACTTTCTTTCTTGGGACATTGGATTTTTTGTATTTTTGCATGAGGGGAAATAAAACAAATGCGTGGTCATTTGTTTTATTGCCCCTCAACCACATAATTACTATACAGACGTTCTGCCTTCCTCGCCTTCCTTCCTTTTAATGAGCAATTGGAAACTTACAAGACGCATGCGAAAATTTTGGTCGGGTAATATATTTTGAGCGACAGTTACTTACCCGGCCGTATTGTCCTAATGCGGCCGCAATTCAACATGAAACTACTTCTTAGAAATCTAAATTAATTAATTAGTTTTTGATGATGACTTTACGTCTATCGTCAAGAGGAAAGGAGGGCAGGTGCGTTACCCCTGTCATAAGACAAATACTTTTACCCACTGTTATTGGACCTGGGTAGATTCAACGGGTGTGTAAGACTGGCGGTGATAGCATACCCACTAGAACCATACCCAGATCGATGAAAACTAAATAATTAAAAAAGGATCTCCACGAATTCGCCGAAGCACTATATTCAAATAGAAATTTAATGGAGTAGTGTGAGCCCACGTTAAGTACCTTCAGCCGAGTTGAGCCGAATTGAGCCGAGCCCGGCCGAGCTGGAGGGTAAACACACAAATACTTATTGACTACCCTCATATGCATACACCACAGAGCATCTAAGGATAGAGACTTCAACATACAAACTATGAAAAAGCACGGCCTTAAAAGGGCCATATTCTTTAGTTCTTTTTTAATTTTAAAACATACCTAGACACGTATCTGAATTACTATGTTTAAACCTAAACCTTAAGATAGTTTTCTGTAAAATATACCCTAAACAGGTTGTGGGATGTTGTAAGACTTCGCTTTTTCTAATAGTGACATTAATGGTAAATGTCACAGGGCTGGTAGTAACTACATACTCAAGATAAGTTGTCTAATACAACAAAAATCTAATATAATATAAATATATCGCGGTGTTTCTGATCGTACTCCTAAGTGAAGGGACGGGATCTTTATTTTTTTGTTATTTTTTTATATTTTTTTGTTTTTCGATAGTTCACAAATAAAGAAAAGTATATTTATAAATATTTTTCCGATATTTTTGCGATATCGAAACATATTGTGATTAATATTTTTTTCTCTATTCTTCATTTGTATGAACGGTTAACATAAAAAATGTCTCTGACTGCTCATTAGACCCACGTGCGCCTTCTGCTTACGAAGCGTACTGTGCTTAGAATAACATAAATCAATTACCCTAATCTTATTTGTACTAATTCATTCAAGTATATAATATTGATATCCAAAATTTTAATTATTTAAATTTTAATTATAGTAAATAAATACTTTACTTTAAATAATATTTGCTATTTACCTACTATATATAATTAAATATTGTACATCTAAACACCTACATGTAATTAATTCATCACTTTGTGTCATTGGATATACATTTTCCTCAAAGGACAGCAAATTGCTCAATTCTGTAATCTCACATAACAACCTGAAGACAACCTCGTGTTCTCTATGTATTGTTGGTCTGTGCAAATATGAAAATATTCATGATTTGGGCAGATTTCTCCCGACCAATGATTTTTAAATTTATCTCGGGAGGGTTACCTATATTTTTTCATACGCTGAACGGATAAAATATGAATTAGTTCCGTATCAGGCTTGCGTGGGGGCCGGATGTGGGTTTGGCGTTTTATTCACCTTGTTACATTTCATATGAATTTATAGGATACTATGCTAAATAGTATTAAGTAAAAGATAGTGCTGTGTTAGCGTTAGGTCGGGCGTCTCCCTTTATGATGCCTTCTTAAATTTATGACGATGGTGTGGCGATTGCCGGGGTATGGAAACAGTTGGGTTATTTGGGGGAAGG
>LUGF01038781.1:282838-307171 GCA_001625245.1 Calycopis cecrops | reverse complement strand
GGGTTACACGCATGCCTATCTTATTTAACGTCTAAACTGTTGGAAGAAGAGGTAAGTAGGTCTAGTCGGCAACGCATTAACATCTTTGGTGTTAAAGGCGTCGGATGTATCTTTCCATCAGGAGAAATTACTGCTTGTTTGCCTTCCATGATATAAAAAAGGAGGTATGTTAATGTGGACACGAACCTGCCGCTACAGTCTACGCACTGGCGTAAAACAGCTAAGAGGACATTATTGCTATCCCTCTAACTCCCTCTAGCCATCGTTGGATAATCAACTCTACCACACCATAAACTATACTTACGACTGTCTCGAACCTAATATCGCCATAACAGGCCATTCCATCTCATATCCCTCGGCCCCCCACTAATTAGGACGCGGCAGACACAACCTCCCCTGGAGTGTCCTTATGACCCTTTTTGTTTTTACTGCGCGTCCTTTGGCGCTGTTTAGCTGAAATTATAATGCACTCCTAAAGTACGGTGATGTCGCCTGAACATTAGGATTTAAAGAAAATTCAAAGTGAGATAAATAAAATGTGTGATGATATTTTGGGGAAAGAGGCAAAAATTAGCTTTTCAAATTCACGCTACAGCTACAAACCAAACTTCGGTGTGCGACAGTAGGCTGTGTTTAGGCTGCGTCATCTCTGACGTGAGCCAGAGGTGTACCTGCCAGTTGCATACGTCACAGACTGGCTATGGAGATCGGAGAGATATGGAGATCGGTCTAAAAGTACGTTTTTTCATAACACGACCTCCAGTCTTTGGAATGTTATTACTAATTTTAACTGCAAGATAATATCTTGTAGAAACACAATTCAATTTATAAATAGCAAACTCTGTTTTTAATATTTCATATGATTTAAAAACGGGTATCTACTAATACTTCTAATATTAATACCTACTCAACTCATACTTTACATGTACTTAATATATTTTCTGTTACAGGTACGCCTAAATACGACGCGGTTGCAGGTATTCGTCTGAGTTGATTAAGATAATAAGTGATTGAATAAATAAATAATGAACCAAGACAGCGCTAATTTTGAATAATTAAAAATCTAAATCAATAAAAGGTATCACTCGTTTTTTCGTCAGACACTTTACTTAAATACATAATTACCACTTTTCGTGCGGTGTAAGTAGCCGGTGGCGCATGGAGGGGGGGAGGAGGAAGGAGGGCAGCGCATCATTATAACCTCTATGCGGATGTCCATGGGCGTCAGAAAAAAAAATGGCTTCGACTGCTCGTTTGCCCCCTTATACTATAAAGAAAGGGACTTTGATGGAAAATACGCGTAAAGTAATCTGTCAATCAATCGACTATGTTACTTCTTCTCATGTCGTCCGTAGGAGTCCAACTTGTCTTATATGGAGTTCAAATGAAGTGTGAGTAGAAAAACATAGAGAGGTAGAGAAAGAGAAATCTAAATATACATAATTTTATTAAAAAAATATCTTAGTTTTGTAATTGTTTTGAGTTACATTACAATAATTACTAACCCTAATATTTTATTATTAGCCCATTGTCATTATCATACTTCACTTCAAATCTCTGGGTATTTAGAGGGAACCAAATATTCCGTTATTATTACACTTTTCTATTTATTAAATTCAATCACCTTTTCCTCACCCCGTTAAAGTGGATTACGGAATGGTATCATAATTTAAGCCACTGCGTTTTGCCACTGTACCTTCAGCCAAGTGGAAAAGCCTGGAGGTATGCAATTAAATTGACGTGGGAAGTGAAAATCAATAGCCTTTCAAACGCTTTCTTTAATAGAACCGTAAGAAATCCTTAATGTACCCTAAGCTGGGGTGGAGAACCGACGGCGACACAATTTAATGGGAAAAATAACGAAAAAGTTACCGAAGAAAGAAATTGATATTTTGCGAATATCGACAGTCTTTATAATTTTGTAAAATTTTCTTATGAATTTTAAATTTTGTTAAATGCATTTTAATTTTGTAAAGTCTTAGTAATATCAGGTAAACGTGAAACCAGACTAATATCTTTATTCTTATTTTGTCATACGTATACTACACTATTTTTGTATGTGTTAAACATCATGTTTGTTACGGTTTCACGCCAAAACTACTCGACCGATCTTCATGAAACTTAGTACACATATTCCTAAAAGTATTCAAAAAAACAGAATACTTTTTATAAAAAAAAAATTACGAGGTTCAAAAAATGATAGCAGTTATCGGAATTCTATAGCAGTTCTATTCAAACTATTGATTCCGCGAAGATCGATATTCGATCTAAGTGACAGTTTTTTGCTACGCTTTTTTGTCATTAAAACTAAATATCATAATATGACATGTTATGTCATCATAACTAAGGTAAACAATTTATGAAGAATTTTCAGCACTTGCAAAAGACATATAGAAACTTTAATAATTATTTATATATCAATGTGTCAAATGCATGGTAATGTGTGCAAAGTTTTATTTCTTAAATTAAACTACTTTATAAACAATATTATTAAAAAGGGAAAGTTAGTATACTATATTATGTTGTGTTCAATACGTATGATGAATAATAAGAAAATGTTTTTTTATTGTATTATGAATTGGACGGATGGAAATGATAAAGCAAAAATGTCTATCCGGCCGTAGTCATTACTTTTCTTAGTCGTAATAACGAGTAAAATAAATCTCAAATATACGAGGTAAAGCTGAGTCTCAGAAAAAGTTACAAGGCATATAAAAAAAAGTTCGGCACACATGTAATAGAACACAATAGGCCCGCCGAGACGAGCGATTTACGACTCTTTTGTAGTGTGATACGACTCAAGGTCCCAGTAGGCGAGCTGTAATTTGGAAAAGAGTGTCTCGGCTTATTTCTGTCATGTAATCAATTTGTTAGGGCGGATATATATCGTCACTTGGGAAGACCAAAACTGACTCCTTAATAGTATAAGAAATTACTTCTACTTAGTTACGTGAAACTGCGTTTTATGATGTTCAGAGCCCAGAGGTATTTATATATTTTTTAGAGGGCGAAACAAGATTTGGAAAAGTAACATATAACTCCAATAGTGTGTCTATTGGTGTTATGTCACTTTTCCAAATCTTGCAAGCAGATGAAATGCAGATATAAATAAATAAATAAATAAATTCTTTATTTTCTCTCTTAAACTAGGATGTACATAGATAACTTAGTATTATTAGTACCTATTTTTAGATATGTTCTTTTCCTCTTTACTATTTGGGCTACGAAAGATCGTTGTGAATTTTTTTGAAAACGGCCATTTCAGTAAGCGGTTTCATGCTGTATTACAAGCTAATTGAGCTAGAATGTTCGAGGAGGAGCCTTTATGGCACTGACGACAAGAGAAAAGCTTTCGAGTTTCGTCTGGCTTGGTGGCTAGTCGCCTATTGGAGAGGAAGAAAAGGCAAAGGGCAACCCATCTACATTACAGTGAATAACAATCCTAGATGTATATTTTGTCATGACAATCTCCAATGTTTGTTGTGTAGGGGACCAATCTTATACTCTTGACATCATAGTTTGACTTTTCAAAATCATAGCCTTCTCCTTATTCGTCAGCTGCTAAACTTGTGCATAATTAAACGCCAAGATAACTATCGCATGTATCCCGACCTCCGATCAGCTGATTTAGGGGACAATAAACAATAACTGTCACTTGCGGTCGTCCCATTAGTTTGTATGCATGCATTGATCGTGCCCGTGATCTACAGGGTGCCCTAATTCTGGCGACATGAGATATCGTAAATAATACAGCCTGTGAATATTACTTCAGCCATTCATAACATCGTATTTATCTTAGTAGTTTTATTATTTATTAATATTTTTTAGTGTTTGAACTTTTATAAAGACAAATGAGCAATTTGACTTTTTGACGACTACTGGCTGTTATCTCTAAATACATGATCTAGCCAAAGTTCTGTTACAAAGAAAAAAAAATATTATTTTAATAGCAAATAATATTTATTACTTTTACAGTGTGTTAGTTTAATAAACAAATATAAAAAAATTAAAAATATGAAAAGCTTATTCGAAGTGGTCTTCATTGGCTGCGATAAAGACCTTTAAACGTTAAGACCAGTTATCAATAGAAGAATGCGCTCTTTCCATGGGCAAAATTCTTCACTGCCAATCGTAGGTATATATAAGAAATGACCAGTATATGTCTTATAGGCTGCAAGTCCTACATCATCTCTTAAAATACGGGACATGATTCTAGGTCCTAATCCTTATTTATCGAGATAAAATCTTTTGATTTTGGACAGGTTTTCATTGAAAGATCCCTTACTGCTTTGATCATCTTTTTGTGGTTGGTGTGGTGTGGTGGCGAACACTACGGGGTCGACCAGATCTTTCTTTGTCACAAGCAGACAAAGTATCATTGTACTTATTAATAGCCCGGTACACAAACATTTGTGTAATACCAAATGTAAGGAGACTTAAAAATCGCATTTTGCTCCATACCTACTTTGTGTAATGCACTCACAGCGATTCTGTTCTCTTTATCACCCCACTCCATTTTAATATCGCAAAATATTGTACAATATATTGGCGCCAAATTGAGAAAACAAAATGAACAATCGTATAAAAATGACAGATTCCAAATTCAAATGTAGTTTTTTTATAATTGTAACAGTATTTATGGCCAGACTAAGTATATAAAATTGTTGCGCGACAATGTTAGTTACTATACTCCTCCGACACAGCTCGATAGATTTTCATGAAATTTTGTGGGCATATCAGATAGGTCTGAGAATCAGCCAATATCTATTTTTCATCTCGATATTTCCACGGGATCGAATCAGAGGCGCGTGAAACCGTTGGGCTCAGGTCGTGATTTTATATAATTTGATTGTTCCTTTTCCCTCCAACTGCCGGTCCGGTGTCCGGTGACTAACAAATCGCGAGCAATGCGACAACATCATTATGTGGCAGTATCATAGTCATAACAGGGCAGCCTCGCACGTTAGGCCCGGTTCGGCCGAGTTACATGGCCTCTTACAACAACACATCTTCACGGGAGCTTCCTAACCTCGTACAAATTCTCCGAATTATGATTGCATCTTAATGTACATAGGAAAAGGCAGTTGCACGCTGCATGCATGCATCATCACAAATTATAATTCCCTGAGCTCTATATTAAAGCGTGATATAAAATACTGTATTACGTTATAATATTTCGTGTCGCATGCTACACAACAATGTTACACAACTTTATTTATTATGAAGCGCCACTTTCACGACAAGATCAACGATAAATTGTTCTTCCCGAGTCTCGACTCCCAGAGTCCCGATTTATTTTGCGGGATCTATTTTATAAACGCCGTCTTACTTACTGTCAGCAGCATCAACAAGAGGCAGTGCCACGCAACATGCGTGCATGCAGCCGAATTGGGCAGGCACGACCGGGGAGGTACCTCTCGCTAACACGAGATCGGCGTAAAGTGGTAGCTAAGCTGTCGCGTTTTGTGCGGTATTTTAATAGCCAGTAGTGGTGGGACGAGGAAGGTGGGCAATGCATCTGTTTATCTCTATGCGTAAGCATTGGCGTTATGTCATGAAAATGACATAAAAAAATGTAGATTTACCTTGTTGAGTTTTTCTAAATAATTAAATCAATCGGTCCTTGAATGTATAATTCAATACAATAACACTGAACTGATTATGTCGCGGTTTATGCAAACATGCATTTCATTGATTCTGCATAAAACGGGACAAATGAATATTGATGAGTGTGTGAAATCATCTTCATCATCAATAATATAAAGCTCGAGAGTTTGTTTGTTTGTTTGAACGCGCTAATCTCTGGAACTACTGGTCCGATTTGAAAAATTCTTTTAGTATTTATTAGTCCATTTAGCGAGGAAGGCTAGAGACAACTTTTGACCGACTGCGATAAAAAAAACCTATTCACATAAATGAAGTTGCGGGTGTCCGCTAGTAGTTAGTACATTGAGTTTTACTAGCTGCGCCCCGCGGTTTCACCACAGTTCTTTCCAACTCGCGGAAATACCGGGATGAAGCATACTTTAGGATCTCTTCGAAGACCTTAGTAAGACGCAGTGACACGCTGCATTGCAGCCGATTTGGGCACGACCGGGGCGGTACCTCTCTCTTACACGATATCGGCGTAAAGTTACAGCTGAGCTGTCGATGGAGGGGGATTAGGAGGGAAGATAACGCATCCATTGCTACCGGTTAACTTCTCTGCGGATATCTATGGACGTCAGTAGCCATAACAAAGGATCCGACTGCTCGTTTGCTTTCCCATACTATTAACAAGACCTACCGAATATACATAGAACATTACATAAAAATTGGTCGAGCAGTTTCGGACGAGTTCGCCCACAAACATGACACTAGATTTTATAATTACGATTATCTGTCAACTCAGTCACATTGTGTTTTCGTCTGTTACTTCACGTCAGTATTAAGCCACAACCAGCCAGTCCAATTCGGCTGATATTCAACATGCAACCTCCTACTAAGTCATAATTTCCTCGCGCATGGACAAGGACTGATGATAATTATGCACTGAATCACAGACTTAATCTGAGTTTCATTAGACATTTAACTCTAAGTTAAATACTCTATCGGTAACCGAGAGTTCAGTTTTTCCACCCGGTCGGACCGTCAAAAGTTTTCCAATAAAAACTCGCATAATAGCGTCCAAGATGATCCAATATCGAAAGGCTTTGTTCAGCGAACGCCAAATTCACAAGGAGGCAGACATTTTGGTTCACAATACGAACATCAAATGTTTGACAGGTAATAGTTTCTATGGGAAAACAAAATTGTTGTTTTTACTATATTTTCAGCATTGTTTTTTATATTTATTCACCTTTTAAACCTTCCCCGAACTTCCACAATTAATTCAAAACCAAAATTAGCCAAAATGGTTCAGCCTTTCTCGACTTTTTGTAAGTCTAACGAACAGCAATTCATTTTTATATACATATATAGAAGAGTAGCCGTATAGTGCGCGCTTTGCTACGCCACCAACAGATACGCCAGCATGGACTAACATACCAATGTATAAATCAACAAATATTGACAACAGCTCATTTGTATGAAGGTAAACTACTAAATTGTACTCCGGTGAAGGACTCGAAAATGATAATCTAGAGGGACGGTGGACAGACCACATCATTATACTTATGGGAAGAAAGTGAATATGGGATGGTCAGAACCCGAAAGAATGGCGAGAATGAGACGAAGCCAGAGAATAATTTTTCCGGTGTATGCTAAGTATTCGAGTATCAGTCCATATCAATCAATATGTATAATAAATATCAATAATATATGGAGTGGATGGACGTGTGTGGACAATGGAGCAATATAAAAATGTCTTCCCACACTTTCTTCTTTACAAGTTAAATGGTCTGTACTAAAATAATAAATACCTTTTATTGTCACGCCACACAGTTAACAACGCCTTAATTATCAAAGCCACGTTGGCGCGTTTACAGCACATTTGAAAAGACGATTCGTAAAGGAGGCAGGGAATTACATAATTAAATCTGTCTCTCTTATCAGTGTATTGTTTGTGTAGAGAGCAACCTTCGCTGTTAACTTTGTGAGGCCGTTGACCTGAGGCTGTGTATTTATACAGGCGACACAAAACACTGGTATTTTCTTTTACGGAAACGGATCTCAAAAGATGACTGCTACATTATGATGATGTCAGAACTATTAAAAAATTAGATTCGTACAATTTTTCTGTAGTTATTAATTAATCTTCTCTATATTATATATACATATAATAAAATGGTAAGAAAGTCAAAACTGTACACTGATTTTTTTTAAAAGAATACTTGGGGCGTGATCTACAATAGATATCGAGGCTAAAAATATAGTTTTAAGACTTTTTCTCTGTTTGTCTGTAGGTAGCCCGGTCATGGCTAAACTCAAAAAAAACTGCATTCAAATTTAGCATGAATATATTATTAAGAGGTCGAATTTTAAAATTCTTTGCTAGGTAGTTTCGACCGTGTGTTGATATATGAGTCTATTGTCTAATTATAAGGCTAACTTAACTAACTTGATCGAATTTCGATCTCTTTATTTTCCATAAAATTTGCTTTGACATCCGAGAAAAGTCGTTAAATATGATCACAACTATTTATAATATTTATTGTATTTTTGATTTTCTATCCTTCTAAATATACCTAACTAAAATATGATTTAATAGAAATAGAAATAGAAATAGAAAAAATTTTATTTGGTACATACACATTAATATGTTATACGTAAAGTAAGCCATTTAAAAAAAAAACATGTTGTAAATGAAAGTGAACGAATGTTTAATCCGAGCTCTGTAAAGGCGTGATTGGCGTCAGAAGTATCCGCGGAGGGAGCCGCGAGTACAGCCTTAATCAAAGAGAGCAAACTTTTACGTTAATGGATACGAGGTCCGCAACTTTAAATTTTCTTATTTTATTTCGTGTTGAAAATTTTCGCGTGTAAAGATTAACTTTAAATGGGTGGTTCACAAATATTATACGTATATGGTAGTATCATAATCACGATCTGATCGTGATTATCACGGGCGTACCCAGGTCTCGGACGTACCCCAGATAGTAGTAGAGTTAGAGGCAGGTGCCCCACCTGCCCCCTCAGTACGCCTGTGATGATAATCAAAATAAGTGAAAGCAAAAAAACGGAATAATAGGTTGCACATGGGATTTTTTTTTTTACTTCCACTTTCTGCTCCTCGAATGGCCTGTGCAGAAACTCCTCAAACCTCACTCGACCACGTAGTTGTCACTTCACGCCTGTGAAAGACGCTGGCGCAGTTGCAGCTAGAGCTAGCTAAGAGCTGGCTAAGAATGGCTATAACAAAAATATTATACCGGCTCATCATATTATACAGTGTTGGTTTTGTGAATAACAGCGTAATACAGAACCTAGTAATATTGCATCCTTTTTGGATATTCTGTCACAATATGGCCTCATAAATTAAAGAAATGCCCATACTTATTAAGATGGATGTCATTTGGTGCCTGTACCATATAAGCGAGAGGAGACATAGACGTGTCGGTCCAATTCAGCTGCAAAGCAGCAAGGCAAATGATCTCTACTGCGCATCGGTTCTATGGATAAGAACGTATTCCAGAACCTATCCGGTGGCCCATGGAGGTGGGAGGAAGTAGGAGGGCAACGCATCTGTATAACCTTTATGGGCGTCGAAAGTCATGAAAATGACTTCGACTACTCGTTTGCCCAGTTATACTATAAGAAAATATTGTAAGATTAAATCCGTTACGGACATCACAATACAGCCTCATAAATAAAAGAAACACTCATTTTTATGGACAGTCGCGCCCAAAAAGTGGACTAACTACAATTTATGTACCACGATATTTTATTATTATCAACTTGATCATCGATGAATCAAAGTTTCCACACAAAAATCCTAATATCAATTGAGTATCTATAAAAATAATCTATTAGCCGTAAAACGCGGGCTCCTCTGTGAAGACGCGGACGTTGGAACAGTTTCGTTTGTGTATCCGATTTTTATGCTTTTACACCATTGATGTACATTTAAATTATAGAAACACACCCGTGTAATTAGACATTTTCAAATTCAAAATTTAATTATGTATATACATTTCAATGTTAACCGAGAGCAACTCTACCAATGTTAGTTACTGTTTCTGGTTATAGATTAATATCATTCCATTTTGTTATTATTCCTTGTTTTATAAGTTGACGCATGGGAATATATTCATGCATGGTACCCAGGAGCCCGGGTGGGCCCTAGACCTATGTCGGACAAGATACACCGCGTAAAACCCTGCCGGTGTCTGCACCCGCTTTAATTGGAGGGTTCCGGATCTAACTATATAGTTGGCTATAATAATACAATTATTATTAATATAATAATAATATAGTTGGCTGCTCAATACTGCGTTGTATAAAGAACTTCAAATTGTTTCTAACTAGCTGCACCCCGCGGTTTCACCCGAGTAAATTTGAATCCCGTTGAAAATAGAAAATCATGGCGTCCCATAGGAACATTTTTTCGGGATAAAAACTATCCTACGTGGTAATCCAAGTTACCTTCTTTGTGTGTCCCAAATTCCATAAAAATCGTTTTAGCAGTTTTTGCGTGAAGAAGTAACAAACAAACAAAAAAACATACAAACTTTCGCATTTATTATATTAGTAGGATTAAAGAATTTCACTTCGAATTTCAAAATTAAGGATCTACTAACATAATATACAGTTTTATTAATTTATTATTTTTGTATGATAGGAAAAATAATACTAGTATGTATCTAATTTGGAAGGCACTGAACCAGCTTACCTACAATCTTTATCTTATGTTAATTGTATTGGTAAAATTAAAATAAAATTTATTTGCTTGCATATGGGTACAAATATAGATATATAACATAATATGGAAGTTCTAACACATGCAAATATTGTCACATAAATTCATAGTATAACTGAATAAGTTGTTCCAGCGTATTTATTTTCTAAATATACCCTATGAGAGAAAATAGAAGAGAAACATATTAAAACACGCTATATAAATGTGACCGATAAAGCTACTTTCAAAACAAACATATAAGATAAATAAACGAGGGTGTGAATGCAACTGGCGATTAGCGTGACAGTATTTGGGACGGCGACCCCAAAACACATCTTCATAAAGGAGCCTCCATTCAAACTTTAAAGTTGGGAATTTGAGTGCCGAGCTATTTATGTCCGTTATAACTACATCTTGATAGCCTTTGACTGTATCATTTGAACTGTTGACAGCTGGTCCTTTTAGCTAAATTGAACTCAACCGAGTGTGGCGTTTTGGTAAATTATTTGTATTGTTGCTAAATTGATTCAAGATACTGAATATGGAATAGGAATATTTACTTACATTTAACCGTTAGTTACAATTTGGACCCGTCGTTTTACCTGTATTTCACCGTCTTAGATTCTTGATGGATACCCAGGCATAAAAGCTACCACTGTAGTATATATCATCCCGCGCACCATTTCGATATGACATCAGCTGCCTCCCTCGGTATCGCCCGCGCCGGACCGACACGACCTAGGGATCTTCAAGAAAAAAGAGCTTATTCATCTCTCAAGGGCTGACAACGCGTCTGTTGGATCTGTGGGAGTTGGTGATCACTTAAGAGCAGATCCTAATTTCTCGTTTGCCTCCTATTCTACAAAAAAACACTCTACAAATGATTACTAGATTATAATATAAAACCCACATAAAATAATAGAAAATTGCGTAAAGAAACCCATTCAAAGCATGCGATTAAAACTTCTTGAGTTACGACGATAGCATATCCGTAACCTGTCGATAATCTTTTAGTAGAAAATGAAGTTGGTTCCGACCGGTCCACGTACTCCTCATGCAGGTTTTTATTTTTTAAGAGAACAAATGAGAAGTTGGAGCCAATTTGGTTCCCGCTCTATATTGACCCCGATATGAAATTGATATGCAGATGTGTTGTTCTGTCCATTCTGCTATCTAGTAAACTCCCTGATGCCAGTAAACCACACGAAACCCGATAACGTTTCTATATTACGACGGTGTGCGAGCGAGATGCCGGATCGGCCATTTCAAGGCCAATTCTACTGCAAAATAGCATGACCACTTATTTTATTTACTGCATGTGTAAAATCCGACTTTCGAAATAATAGTACATCATAATCTATTTTTTGAAGTAAAACTTCTATACGCGCGCTTGATTTGGAGAGTAAGCTAACGAGAGCGTTACAAAAATCACACATTAGGCGAGGCTTCAAATTCAAAACAATCGAAAATTCTAATTCGATTTAAGTGATACTTTTTTGTATTTAAAAAAATAAATATCATATGACATGTTATGTCATATAAACTACGGGAACGAAAATCAATAATTAAGTTTTACTTCAGTTGTGTGGTCTAAAGCACACACTTATTAATGTATCTTGTTATTTATTCCAAGTTAAACAACTGAGGCTTTAATAATGTAACGGACGCTCCGTTACATTATTAAAGCCTTATTATAATATATTCTAAGTTTATTTGCGAAACTTATAATGTAATAAGTAGAGTTGTATAAATTAATACACGGAAGGTTTAGAAATACTGTGAGAGATATGCGGATACGAGTGAAACACAAGACGGCTGGTAACGCACTGATTTATTAGAAGCAGTGACATTATTTGCATGCCTACCTTACATATATAACATACTGGGATACATTTTACATTAATAAATGTATTTTAGCGAGCTTAATCTTCGAATTAAATCGAATATTTTCGTCGTCTGTCTGGATTGGTGACACGGAAGAACATATCGCAGAGGGTCCAGTAACGTTTGGGAGTAGAGGCCGCGTTTAGGAAGTCGAAGTGTTAGTCGAAGTGGGGAGAAGGTCTCCATGTAGCCTCCAGGATGGAAATGAGTAGCCGGAGTCTAGCGGTTGACTGATATAAGTTTTTTTTTATGATATAGGAGGGCAAACCAGCAGCCGGAGCCATTTTCATGACTACCGACGCCCACAAACATCCTCATAGAGGCTATACAGATATGCTGCCTTCCTTTCTCCTTCCACCTCCATGGGTCACCGGCTACTTACACACCGCAAGAAACGCGACAGCACAGCTGATGATACTTTAATATAATCTGTTGTCTCCATCGGTATTTCTGGACTGATATTTGGGGATCTTTAAGTAAAGAGCCTGCTCTTAGCTCAAAGGCCGGCCACGCCTTAGATTTTTGGTGTTACGGATGCCTGTGCGCGTTGGTGATCACTTATTATCAGGTGGCGCAAGTGCTGGTTTGCCTACTGTGCTATAAATAAATGCGTGTGCTAACTACGCGACTGAAGTAAAACTTCATACTCGAAACATAACTGGGTATAAGAGGGAAAGAGAAGGAAAATGTGCGCGCGCACTGCGCTTTCTTGCTCCTACAGTAATGTAAGAAACGTTACTCTCTCCCTTTATGTCTTCACTAACTTATATCTCCCTCTCAACTTCCGTTCGACTCGCCCGATCACACTTTACGTAACGCTCTCGTCACTCATTTATGTTACTCCCCAAGTCAAGAAGAAAAAAAGGTTTTACTTCAAAAACGTCGCATCTACACGTTATCTCACATCAGTGTAACAGATTAACGTCAGTTCGGATCAACGGGGCGTTTATTTTCTTATTTCGCCGGCTTACGCTCTTGTAAAGCGGCCGTTGTTTTTTATAGTCAACTCTTACGTATTAGATTACCCTATCGATTCGGTATGTTTGGTGTCCTCTTGTTCTTTGTGAGGGTAGACATTTAAATGTAATCTTTAACAAAAATAAATGTTAAAAGCCGCCTGATTTTTTGTCCATAAACGAATGGGTGTAAATGTGAGAGCAATATTTCTATTACCTGTACTTCTGTTAACTATATTAGAGAGAGCAGCCTAGAACGTGGCATATACTTGTTGTATATTGAAACACGCGTGTCTGACGAAAAACTGCTTTATTCAAAGATCGCCTACCCACACTTATATATTTACTACTACCCACAACAATACATAATTATGCTTTTTTAACCTAATTTGTGCACACAGGTTTAATAGAGAATAAGATATAAGCGTTCGAGGGCATTACCCTCAGAAAGAAGATTAATAATAAAAGCTCTCTGATTAGCGTGGGTGAGATTAAAAGATGTAGTAATGTTATTGTAAAGTTTAATAGAAGTACAAATAAACAAAGATTGCTTTATCCCGTTAAATCGCAAACGAAAATATTTACAAAGGCTAAACTAAACTGGCTTTGCTCTACTGTGTCATACAAGTAAAATCTATCCATTTGGAATCAATTGCCATAATTTTCGGTATGATAAATGTTTTTGTATGTTTTACCTAATTATAATCTTTATTATTGGTGCTTTTAATCTGAGTGCGTTCAACGGAACACTCGTGTGAAGTGGCCGTGATCATGCCAGCTCAATTCAGCAATGCTGCATGATCCCACTTTCAACTGGTCGAAGGCGACTCGACAGCATCGGCCTCCGCCCTGCAACTCTTGGCCCACCTGTCCTCGAGACTCTCACATAAATAAACTTAATTGGATTCGAGTCGTGTATAAATACTGCCTAATTTATTGGCCTCATCGTTTTGGGTGTGTGCTAATGTATCGATTAAAATGCGTTATAAAATCGATTATTGATTGACATCGATTATCCGCGCGCTTATCGCTATAACATCGATTCATTATTATAATTTGATTGCTTATTGGTAAAACGAATGTTTAGCTGACTATAAAATTGGTATAATCACTATCAGCTTTGCCGCTGTATAAAGGTATCTATCCTGGGATTTCCAAGAGATTGGTCTGTTATGGGTCTCGTTACTACACAACAATTGTTTTATTTTCATAGCGTAGGGGGGCAAAGGAGGAATCCGGAGCCCATAAGTTACTACCGACATCGAAGCATGTTCGTGCAGATGCGTTCTCCTCTATTATCTATGTGGGATTTAGTCTTGTACTATCCCCCCTACTACTAGTCCCTTGTGGACTAACGTGCGGTCGGAGCATTTCCATAACTACCGACGTCAATGGTCATCCGCATGATTGTGACGCAGATGAGCAGCCCTCCTTTCCTCCTAACTAATACCTAATACCACCTAAATCTAATTCAATCGCTCTATCTAATCTCACTATATCTTTCTATAGCGTCTGTTTTAGCTACTGATCCTGCTTATAAGTTGGTATAATCTATTTTATATTGCACCGAATTTCATTGGAAAGTCCGATGTTTTGTCGATTAGACTGACTTTCAAACAAACAAATAATGCCTTGGCCTTTTTCTCTTGGCCATCATGAAGCCGCACGCGAGTCGCGACTGGTTAGACATCCATTGTACCGGTGTAATGTGATAGAATGTTATATTTTAATAACATTTTTCATAACACATTGCTTTCGGTCTCATATTATATCATCGACAGATGAAAATGGTGAGAGATGGCTATCCATTTTCGGTAACGGGTAAAGCGAGGCTAAAATCAGTTAAGGAATACTTCGCTCATTCCACCGTCTTCATTAGCTGTTCTCCCTCGATAGTTGTAGCGAGAGCCTTAATTTTCTCTAAACATGCCAATTGGGCCTTTCATTTATCTCTCCGCCAAATTCGGTTGCGAAAATTTTACTCGTTTTGCTATGAAAGGGAACAAAAACATTTATACTATTTTTTGCTGTTTTTTGTTCCATTAGTATAGGGGGGCAAAAGAGCAGTCCGGGACATTTTGATGACTACCGTTGGTCAAAGACAACGGCATTGAGACACAGATGCGTTGCCCTCCTTCCGCCTCTACTCTCCATGGGTCACCGGCTACTTACACACTACACGGAACGCGAAAGCACAACTGTTACTATAAGCTGATTTCGTGTAAGCAAGAGATACTTCCCCGTGCCGGTCCATTTATCCTTATTTTTTGATTTCGTGGCGGAATGCACTGCCAACGGTCTTAGCTAGGATTCAATGGGGTGTGTGGGACTCGTTGATGAACCGAATACCCACTAGAACCTCGCGGGGGCCATCGGCATATACTCAGGTGCACCGAAACATCAGGGCACTTTCACATTCCCTAAAATGTGTATGAGACATAAATATCTACTAAAATTGCGGTCATGAGTATAATTAATTATACTAATAAATTAATTAATTAGGTGACAGACAGGTTTTCGTTAAAAGTGATTTATATAATTACCGTCATATAACGTTAATTAATGGGATAATAAATAAAAATAATATTCGCTATTAATTTATATTAGACAGTATAACACAGTTCCTAAATAAAACTCAAGGGCTGTAGCCCACAGGCCTCATCTAAGGGCCCCAGCACACGTGTTAGTTTTAAGATCGGCGACCGGCGATTTAGGCGCTTTGTAGTAGCTGAATATAGCGAACACACGCTCTGCACTGCACATTTAAAAAGCAAAACGCGGCGACTGAACGCAGAGAGTCGTTAAATCATGATTCAGCATCGATGCAGTCGGAAAATCGCGTATCGCTGATGCTAGTGTGTGTGGGGTGGATCTAATAGTGCATTCGCTCACTATTTAGGATAGCCAGAGGCATTTATTGCAGCAGGGATGACAATTCCAGTCTACGATAGTTCTTCGTCTCTTGTACGTCAATGATCATTGAACTTGCTAAATTTATTTCATTCATTTACATACGTCACATGGTTTTTTCTTACTCTCTCTTTTATTTAATTCCACTATGCCGATGGGACGGCAGTTCTACCAATGAGAAGGAAATCAGGTTGAAGACTGAGGGTTTAACTTACTGTCTGAGGCACGGGGTATGAAATTGCAAACTTCATAACTCCAGACTAATATCAGAAATTGAAAAATCCAAATTACACTTTTTGGTCCTATCCGTGACTGCATACCAGGATCCCACGATCCGTGATTGAACATGGTATAGACAATGATACTAGACCAAGTGTTGGTAAAAAATAGCACATTCTTAACCTGAAATAAGGAGAGCATGCGTGGATTATTGCGTGGAGTGACTATCTACGTTTCACAGATTGGTTTTTAATTGCTAGAGGAACGTGCCCTACATAAAAAGGTCAATGCCATAGGAACACAATTCTAAACATAAACCAACCAAATGTTACCTTTTACATCGTAGTAATGTTTATTTCGAGTTTCGCATCACAGCAACACGCCGGTTGGTATTCGGCCGTGTACTGTCACAACTTTTACAATTAAACCGCTCGTTCCGAGGTAAGGCTCTACTCCCACGGTGCGCAAACAGTACGCACGAACGAGTCCCAATCTCGAGGACTCGATTGAAATCGTGCGTACATAACGACTTTCAGTTTGTGGCTTCACCTTTGCTTTGTGTCTTTTTATATTGTTATTATCAACCGACTGTTAATGAGATCACATGTTTGATCTGTAATATTCTTGGAATTAGATGTTATTTCAGTAAGGTGTTGCCTTTTAGGCACGGAACCCTAAAAGTATTAGAAATTCTGTGTGAATTGGTATTTATGTCTTCAAATTTTTTGTAAACTAAAAGTGTCATCGATGTGATTTTATTTAATTTAAATAAAGTAGATTCCAGCTTATAGAATAGTCTAAGTTTTATGAAAATCGTTGAGGCAGGTTTTGAAATATAATCTAAAAACAATTTAAACGTAATTTTAACATTACAGAAAAAGGTACATTTTTTGAGCTTATTTTAGAACTTAATTCAAAAGCGATTTCACATTGCAAGGTTCACAAAAAATATTATTTTTTAATTTTTAGTTGGAAGTTATTTTAAGTCGGTCTATTTTTAAAATTATTTCCATTTCCTCGTCTTGTCCTAAAACATTTAATATTATAGATAATATATTGTGTGTCTTTGAAAAGTACTTTGATCCATAACTTGTTGGTTTATATTTGGAAAACTATGGCCTTATAATCAATTTAAAGTGCTATTTATAAAATCCGTTTTACTTTCTTGAGCACGTATTGCACTGTGCCGTGTGCTTGTCTTTTCTAAACATGAATATCTTATTTCTAACAATATGAAAATCCAAACGATAGTTTTGTAGAAAATTCTAAGAAAACGTAAATACTGTGTGAGGAAAAATATGCGAATCTTTGACAACTTAAATGCCGTTTTATGAACATTTGCATTTTGCAGATAGATATAGAAATAATATGTTATATCCTATATATTATATACCCTTATATGTTATAGTTCGACGAAGATGATTTTCACATAGGGCACGTGGTTTACAACTTTTATATTACCCTATGACTTTCTTTCAGTATTTAATTTTTTAAGACATAATAATATATAGATTGGTACATAGTCCTCTTTATTGCATTAGGTTGTTCGGAAAGTAATTTCGTTTATTCTCGGCCAAGAATTCAAATGAAATATTTGAAACGGATTCAAATATTTTAATTAAATTTCTTTCCTTCTTCACATTGAAGCCGCATCATTATTATATGTTTGAGATCTGATATAACAATGCCTGTATGTAAAAAGCAATTAAATCTACGCTGTAGTTTCATGACTGTGTTCATTAAAGATTCTAGACAAAAATTCTAATTGAGCTAGAAATATATTGAATGATGTATGCAAAACATGTGTCGATAGGATGCCAATGTCAGAACAAATAAGTAATAATAATTTTATGAGCCCTTCAATCATGGTAACCGGAAAAATGCCAAAAGGTAATAAAAATTTTAATAAAATGTATTTAATTATACGAAAACGGCCTTTAACTAACACAAAAAAAAATCAGGACTACTCGATACGCGCTTGAATATAAAATATAATAAGAATTATTTCAATTGTTTTTAAGACATAACATACAACTATATGAGTCTTATATGTATAAAATAAGTTTTATACGACAACGTTTTGATATATAAACGAGTTTGAAATTATAAATAACCCTCCTTTTTGCAGTCGTGTATTAAATATAAACGCGACCCGTGGGCACCGAGTCTTACAATGATGACGGCCATGTTTCTGCGGGCCGTTAACGTGCGAGTTCGAAATTTTGTTAACAGCTTCCATTCGGGATCATTAAGTGACCTTTTTGTTTCGGCACATGTCGCCATCGTAATCATAACTTCTGGTAATTGAAGATGACAAATGATCCGCGAGGTAATTCACGCAGACAAAGCCACGAGGAGCCTTTTTGTATATCCTAATTATTTTGCTGCATTGCAGCATAATTGGACTGGAATGACCGCGATATCTCTCCCACGCATGGTACCTTAAAAGTGATAGCCATGGTGTCCCGTATTTTTCTTTCCCGGTTTTAGAGTTTTGCTGTGAAAGTGAAGGTAAGCCCAATTCTGCTTCATCAGATTGTTATGAGTGCTCGTTTTGAGACGAGACTAGGTTTTAGATCGAAAAGCGGACCGAACCCCAAACTCTCGTTTTTAACTAGTCGGTTTTCAATTGGGAGGACAGGTTATGGAGAGTAACGCAGCTGCAAGTAGTTCTCCATGGGCTTCGATAGCCCACTATGGCTCCGATTGCTCGTTTACCCCCTCATAGAAAATCATGACTTCCCTACAGAGGAAGCATAACTTAGTTAAATGGATATCACATTTTCTCTTTATTCCGGTTATTCTAAGTTATTGTGTGAAAAAAATAAGATTTCAACCTCACTTTCTCAAATCCCCTGGGTATCATCATTTTTCCGTTTCTTACTCCAGAATAATTTATATTTCCATATTTATTTCAGGCTATATTAAATTTGCTTCAATATACATTTTAATTATTTCCTCATACTGGCTAAAAAAAGACAATAGTTAAGAAAATTTAGGATCAAAGAACATTAGCTATGACTATATCTATGTTCATTAGCCTTTTTGGGCATTTTTGGGTTCACTGGATAACCTCTTTCAATAAAAGTTAAGCCGACAAATGTCTTGCTCCTCGTATCTATTCTGGATCAGCTACTGCGCGAAGGTCTAGGCCATATATCTGTGACACATGGGTTTCAAGACACAATATAGTTTAACTCTTACCGGGAGTCACTTGTAAGGCCCTAGACCATACCTACTATCCAAGAACGGTGGTATATTATTCATTTAGGCACTAAAACTATATCGTAGTAACGCAACAACCATATAGGTATATTAAACTAAATATAACATTCGTGATATTAATTGTTTTTAAAACAATTAATTTTATTTTCTATTATTAAAGAATTGTCATCGCGGCACCAGTATTTTATTATTTATTTTTAATTTAGGGAGCTTGAATATATTTTTTTTTGGCGTTAATTTCGACATGTTCAATGTTCATGAGTTGACAGCATTAAGACGACAACACAATGGGAACTTGCTTGCAGAGTAAGAAACTTTCTTCTTGTTATCTATCCACCATCAATCACAACAGTTATACCAACGCCTGAGCCAGGTAGTGTCGCTGCGTGACCCGAGCAGTTCTTGAGTAGCCTGGGGAGCGTTGGATGGGAGAAGGAAAGGACGGCCATGCACCTGCGTGGCAATCACACCGATGTCCACGGACGTCGGTCGTCATCAAAAGACTCCGAATGCTCTTTTACCCCTTATACTATAAAGAAGAACACTCGTGCGAGCTCTTCAGCCACAACAGGCGACCAGCGAGGACAATCCCTGTTATATCATGTGATTATAAGACACCCATCCATGGAATCAATGTTAGCCCTTTCTGGTCCACTACTTGGCAGCTAAGCCAGGTTCGGGTCACACCGTCATGAAATGTTGTCCTGTCGCTACTTCTTACTTATCCGGCTGCCATTTTGCGTAGCTCCGTTTAATTAAAGTTACATCAACACTCTTTCTATCCACTAATTATATAATTATAGCTCATTATACGACTTGTATTATTATAATTGAGTCCTCAAAATAACTTTCATAAAGTTCAATTTGTAATTACCAAAAAATAGAATATTATATTATTATTTATACCAACCAATCATTATAACTTTAATTAATGCTATATATTTTTTCTTTTATGTCAGTTGTAAAAAGCTGTTAAAAGTACGTAGTTTTATTTTATTCTTAATTATGATACCTACTTTTATATATATCTTAATTTTTGTATATTCCTTTAGGTTTATACTCGTTAAATTATTTTAGTATTATAATCTTATCTCTCTGTCTTCTTTTGTCAATTCCAAACGTCGAGTAGGTATTCATTCAATCATTTTCTAAAAACCGATCTGCATTCACAAAGCGAAGCTATTTATAAAACATAGAATTGGTTTGCTGGGGAGTTAAATATTTAAAATTTGATAGTCATAAGATAGTGCGGAAATTTATAAACTTTGGGCATTTTGTATATCGAGTTAGAGAATTAGGTAACGGAATACTGAATAGCAAATAGTGAAGTGAGTTAAACAATTTCCGTGGCCGGTGGCCCATGGAAGAAGGAAGACGAAGGACGACAATGTATCTGTACTTACACCACACGAAACGAGAGAACGTAGCTCACTATAAAATGCAAATGTTGTTGATGATTGTGAACATTATCATAAAGCGGCCCTTGTACAATACGGTCCAGATACCCCGGCCATTGTAAAGTTACACAACAAAATACACGAGCGAAGCTGACTTTTGTATCAGACATTGTGTGTAAGGCCTGAATATTGATTTTCGGTCCCTTCCGACGTGCGACAAACTTTGTAATAGACTAGCTATTATAATACATCTAATTGTTACAATTTTGTATGGCATTTACGACAGTAACCACAGGGTTTGGGAGTGTTACGTTGGAAACAGGGACAGGAAAGTACAGTGGAACTCAACTTTCCTATGATATAATATATGGTTTTAATGATGTAAGTGATCATAAAAATCATACATATTATAGGGGAGTTGTAGTTCCCATCCAAAATGACTTTGAGTTTTCAGTTCTTCTCAGGTCTGACCGGTTATACCGGTGATAGTATTTTGATGTTTATGTGATTTTTATAATCCTATTTGAAAGGAATGATTATTTTAATTTTATTTTATTTCTTTAGATTTTATATTATGATTTTAAATTGACACTAGCTGCGTTCCGCAGTTTCACCCGCGTAAGTTTCGTTCCCGTGGAAATATCAAGATAAAAACAGATGTTGGCCGATTCTCACACTCTTGGCTTCGCTACAGCGAATCGCCCAATAGGTACCCAAAATGTCATGACTCATGCAAATCGATCGAGCCGTATCGGGGGACAAGAGTTAATATATTATGTGGATATCTTTCTTACCTATACCCCCCATAAACTATAGAAAATAACGTCAATGTATGAGATATATAGAAGTTATTGATCTGATAATACATTAGTTTATGGACAGATTACTTAATTTTTAAAGACGTATAAATAAATGTATGCTATATTACTATGCGATTTCCACTTAAAATAATCGTTTCATCACGGTGGCCATTTTGATTTATCGTCACAACTGACATACGAAATATTTAACCACACATACATGTATTAAAGTAACGTTTATATTAATAGGCTCTGGCGTAAAATATTTGATGTCTATCTGCAGATGATATCTCTTATATGTATATTATAGAAACATAAATTTGTAAGTTTTAATCACGGGAGATAAAACTGTATTCAAAATAGGGTTTATGTTTATTATCTTCACGATCAGATGAGAAACAAAACGACCTGTTAAATTTACTATAAAGTTGCCCATTATAATAAACAACATTTACGGCAATCTCGACTTTAGCTATTTTACAATGTAGACGTTTCAGTTACTTTACAGCAACGCGGTATTGAAAGAACTGAGGACAGGTAGAAAATGCTTTATATTACGCCTTAAAAAAAATTTCAATATTTCGTATTACAGTTTTCGTAGATCATTGTTTTTTTTCATTTTGCCGTTTTCTCAGCAATACAAAGTAGTGATGGAATATCATATGGCCCAATATCTGTCTCTCTCTGGACTCGGTGGAGAAATCAATAAAACGCGTTGATTGCCAGATGATCTTGAAGTTCTTCGGATCTGAATCGTATAAAACTTTATTTTATCTCACTATTAACTTTTGCTCTATCTACATTTATTATAATACTTATAATTTCTTGTCATCGTCTCCCTTTTACAGTACAAGGTAAACGAGCAATCGAGGAAAGGTTGCGTACCCCACACTTAAAGTGAAAATGAAAAAGTTTTTATTCGAAATAGAATTGTACGAATCTTTTTTTGAACGTCAACAATTATAGCTACCACCGGTTCAACCCTAGCCCTGTCCTGAGACTAACCGGCGAAATAAATTCAGCGGGTCTCATGAGGAAGTATCTATAAATATAAATTATAAACATAATATATAAATACAAATTATAATAATTATTCTACAAAATCATTATTCTACTAAACTGTCGGTAAAGCTGCCACAGTCGGTATTTCCGAACCTATACGACCTGGGGTTCTTCAAGAAAAGAGCTTACTCTTAATTAAAAGGCCGGCAACGCGCCTGCAAAGCCCTGAGTTACGCAGATGTCTATAGGCGGCGATAGTCATCTACCATTGCAACTCTCCTCGTTTGCCCCTTATCCTATAAAAAAAAACACTCGGGACACTACAACAAGAGAGACAATGGCGTAGCTAGCACCTAATCTGAGAAACATTTCCCCGGTCGTGTAAACCTGGTTCGGTTGCAATGACACCTGTTGATAATAGTTGGGCGAGGCCGTCTTCAATACCGTTATTTATTGATAACGGAGTGGAGTGATTAAAACCAAATCGGCGGGTTTTCTCTGCTCGGTCGCAGCGGGGTGTCCGAGGCAGGTCTCCTCGATACACACTACTTGGTTTTTAAAATTATTTATTTTTGGTTACCGTTGTGTGAAAAATTTACTAGTGTTTTAAATGTCGTATTGCATACGAATCTAGTCGCCACTACTGAGAAAGTCTCGTATGTCAGCTGCTGCTGCGATTTCTTTTTACATTTTGTAAGTTCCGTTTGATCTACGTGGGATAGGGTAAAGCATTATGAATTTATACGAGTATTCTCTGGTCACCTGGACATGAAGCAGTGATATTTCTTTTTGCCTTGTATATATGTGAAGATAATTAATTAGCGCTTATCTGAGGTGCAATCATAAAAAGATAAAAATTTCAAATCGAAACCTCATTTTTTATGACAAAGAAATAGATATAAGTACTTTATGTGAAGATGTAACTAAATCCAAAACATTGTTCAAAATTCTCTATTGTCTTGTCTTCAAATCATCACTACATAGTATAAAACGAAGTCGCTTTCCGCTGTCTGTGTGTCTGTATGCTTAGACCTTTAAAAGTACGCATCAGATTTAGATATATTTTTTTAATTAGATAGAGTGATTCAAGACGAAGGTTTATATGTATACTCTCCATTTTTGAAGTGCAAAATCCACGCGGGCGAAGCTACGGGCGGAAACTAGTATGGAATAAAGATTGGTTTAAAAATTGCACATAGTGTGAGACGACGAGACGCCAAATGCATACATTTTTATACCGGACGACAAATTGGGTATTTTACGAGGCAACTACAAAGCTCGTCTCTTATTACTGGCCAGTCTCGCACACGCGTCACACGCGGCACATATAACGTCATTGTTACGAGCGGAGAAATACGACACTCGGTAGTATGCAGATATTCCTGTCGTGCTCATAACTTCAAGAAATGAGCTGTCTTTTATTTAAAAGGTCCAAAGTTAAAAAGTCCGACGCCTGCAAAGCCCCGAGTTTTGCGGAAGTCTCTTGGTGACGTCATCTACTATTATTTACAAATTTTGGCCTCACAGGTCCAGGTTAGAAGTAGGTAATTAAGAAGCATTAATGTGGTAGTTTTGGGGAAAATATTACTAGTTATTATGAGTTTATTAGTACCTACTTCCGAAGG
>LUGF01038781.1:255239-272613 GCA_001625245.1 Calycopis cecrops | reverse complement strand
GCCCTCAGGGAAAACCTCGGCAGGGAGTTCATTCCACAATCGGAGGGTCCGTGAGGGAACTAAAGTTACCCACATGGTCCAAAGAATTAACAAGCTGAATTGGCAGAGGGCTGGCCACATCTCACGCTGAACCGACAACCGATGGAGCAAAAGGGTTCTACAGTAGATACCACGTACTGGCAAGCGTAGCGTAGGACGCCATGCAGCTAGATGGAGTGACGACATACGTAAAGTGGCAGGCACGGTCTGGAGGCGGAGAGCTGAAGATCGAGCTCAGTGGCGTGCACTTGGGGCCTATGTCCAACAGTGGACAAAAAATGGTTGATGATGATGTTGATGATATATTATAATTATTTCTGAAGTAAAGACTGAGTCATCATAACCTAAGAAACATGATGAGTGTACACTGTAAAGCCTGCTAAGGTACATACCTTTCCAATCTTTGAGCAATGACTAATTAATTGAAATTCATAATAAATATTTATATAATTCAAAATTAAAATTAATTCATAATTAATTTTAATATATTATATATAAATTAATAATAAAATTAATTTATATTCATAATTAATTTTAATATACCGTGAAGTAATTATAATTTTAACTGGTTCTTTGTGTGCCTGTAACCGAGTCAATGCGATACAATCTTGTCGAACTTTATTTTATTAGTCAAACACCATTGTCGTTATCGTCTGGGCAGTTGTTGACGGATACTTATTTTGATTTTTTTATTTAACTTTAATGGGGCAAACGAGCAGTCACCACTATTGTCATAACTACATATTTACGTTCATAGATATCCGCATATACATCCTTCCTCCTCCTCTATCCATGGGCCACTGGCTACTTACACACAGTACGAAATGTAACAGAACAGCCAGTTGTCATTTTACTCCGGTATCTATTAGTCAAACACCAAACAGCGACAGTCGTCTGGGCATTCGCTGACAGAGGCCTCGAAATGAGCGGAGGCAGAACGATGATTATGAGACCAATGATCCCAAACATTACTTTAAAAGTACCAGGTCATCCTAACGCAGACGCGAGTGTAGAGCCCCCTACGGTCGCTTATCCCGTGGCCTTCTAATCGCCAAGTGACTGCAGCATGGCACTACCTCTTACTAAACTGCTAAGTGAGCGGAGACAGAACGATGATTATGAGAACAATGTGTTCGGGTTATTGTTGAAGTACCAGGTCATCACAACGTAGACGCGAGTGTAGAGCCCGCCCCGGTCGCTTCTCCCGTGCCCTTCTAATCCCCAAGCGAAGACTAATCTCGAGACGTGAGGGGAAAGCTGATCCTCTAATCAATACTGTTTCTAATATTGTTTTATCAGTTTCGGTTATATCTCCTTGTTGTAGATAAAGAACCGTTTAACCTCCTTGAAATATAGTTGTCTTCCAATTTATATTCAGTTGTCGTTTCTGTTCGACGAAGAATTTAAATAACTTCTTTAGCTGCGTTAGGGGAAAGAAAAGTATAATGAAATTGCGATAGCAAACATGCCAAGTATAATATGTAATTAAGTTTTCACTACTATCTGTAGACTGCCTCATGGTCCATGGCAGATTCAACCACATACGGATTTTTCAATTTCTAATAAAAGTACGGAGTCAGGAAGTTGCCGGTGTTATACGCCTGTGCCTCTTAGAGCACGTTAAAGCCGTCGGTCTTGCTTCTGATTCCTCTCGGAATATTCTTCTCTCTTCATCGGAATATGCGAATAAGGGAACAGAAAGTGCACTTGTGCACTATAATATATCCTGAGCAGATGGCTCGTCTCTAAAGAGAGGTCCATTGTACCCGAAATTAGGTTAGGACAATATTATTACTATCTGCAGTACCTATAACTAACTGCCTGTTAAATGGTGAGTTACTGCTACTATTTGCGTTAGAAAGCTAATGCGTGCCCCATTACTCTCTGCAGCTGGTATCTCTAAAACCAATACTTGGTATCTGTGGTCTGGAAATCTCACCAACTAATGGCTGCCGTGTCAAATATTAGTCAGCTTTCAAAAATCGGGTAAAACAAATCCAAATTAAATTTAAAAGAACATCGTTAAAAAAGAGTTTTCGTTTACTTTTACAGAAATTTTAATGAAAGCCTGAAAGCTATTTATCCCTCAAATATTATTTCATTGGACGAAGTAGCGGCTTACTGGCCTTTTGTTATATTATACTTGCCGCGTCTCTCGGTTTCACCTGCATACTCACGCACTTTGCTACTTTTAGTTGTAGCGTGATGGACAATGATATATTATTATCGCCTACGTGACTTATCTTTCATTTATAACATAACTAGCTTCCGCCCGCAGCTTCGCCCGCGTGGTTTTCGGACTTCAAAAATGGAGTTATTATACATATAAACCTTCCTCGTAAATCACTCTATCCATCAAAATTCGGTTTCGTAGTATTGAAAATCGAAGCATACAGACACACAGATGGCGAAAAGTGACGTTGTTTTATGTATGGTTGTTTTTCTAGTCTACATTACCTCAACAGTTTTCACCTAGTTTTTTTTTAATTGTTTTGATATAAACTTAACTATAGTCTTTGATGAATAATATAACTAGCAGTGGCCTGCGGTTTCACCCATGTAACCTGGATACTCCTATTTATACTAGGGTAGTTGATATACCTCTTTCGATAAATGGGCGGTCTAACACTGAAACTATTACTTGTTTGAGACTTTCGCGCTTGTTACACGTTTTGTACTTACTTTACCGGTTTTAGCACAATAAACCCTGAATAAATATTTTATTGTGTTAAAACCCGTAAAGTAACTACCAAAACTATTGAAATCGGACCAGTAGTTAGATATTAGGGTTCAAACAAACAAACTTTTCAGATTTATATCGTAATGTTACTAGATTTTACTGCGTCTTCACTCGCGTTCGTATTTTTTTTTAATATTAGTATCCTATGGCCTTTCGAATTTAATACGTTAAAAAATATGTGTATAAAGTTTCGCAACGGTCGGTTGCTTAGTTTTGGCGTGAAACTGTAACAAACAAACTTTCATTCACAATTATAATATTAGTAAGGATATAAGTACATTCCGGATTACCTTTTTTTTTTAATACAAAGTGAAAGTAAATTTTCTAATAAGGCCGCTCTAAAAACAAAAGTACCTCGTTCGTACATTCTCAGTGGTGGGTGGATGGAGGCAATCTGAGCTAGATGTCTAAGAATAGACCTAGAGGGGGAGTCTGTATTGTACCGACGGCTCGAGAGCTCGCAATTAAGTTTGAAAAATGTGTTAAGCGTTTTACTACGCCGCTGCCGAGGCCCTGGGGTAAGGGTCAGCAAGCTGTTGAGACAGCGGGCCGCATATAAAAAGTTGTTTTAGACTTAGGCGTATATGTGTGCTGTGTATTGCACACTGAGACAAAAATATGCACTGCATTGGTTGGGCAATCGTATCATTGCTCATAACCAACTGAACTAGGTTCTACCTACTACCCTACTAGACATGACGTGACTCTATGATATGATTACTGACTACCTACTCATGGTATGATTTTTATGCGATTGTTTACTCAATACAATGTAACTAATGTAAGAGGTAGTGCCGAATTAAATTTCAGACACACGGATACTACACACTGTAGCCCGTGCCCTCCTATACAATAATAAAAAAAAAAAACTGCATGTTCGGGAGGATACCTCTCGTCCGCATCACAGCCATATCCTAAAAGTTTTGTATGGATTATGTATCCAGAGAGTCGGAGGCAACACATCCAACTAAGGGGTGTATACCTAAGTGTCAATACTCACGAATGAGCTCTGACTGTGTCTCTTACTACTATTATATAGAGTGTAAAACAAAAAAGACGTATTTCTAATCACGATAAAAAGTCGCAACATTGTCGTGTCGCAAGTCTTATTATGAGACGACTTGTGACTTTGATGTACACTTAAGTACACCGTCATTAACGTTACGAGTTGTGTTTAACTCGAGGTGTCTCACCTCGTTAATTACGTCATAAATACTAATTAATTGGAATGCATGAATTTTAATACGTTGTCGAGTAAACTGTACAGACGGAGAGAGAAGTGCTTAAAATTTTGACCACGGATCATAGGCTAATTTTTAAATGTAATTTATTAGTTTAATTTAATTTTAATTAAGATAGAGCTTTATCTATCTGTTGTGCACAAGGCAATGCTAAAAGACAAAGATAAACTATACATTCAAAGCATTTTATCTATAGTCAAAATGCATCTAGATTGTAAGCCAACAGTCAATTGATAGTATGATTATAGAACTATTTACTAATTACTAACTATTAACTAAATTTTTGTCCATTTGCTCGAGGTAGGTATATGTATTACAAAATGCACCTCTCTGATCGTGCCAACTATAATTACAATACGACAATAATGCTGTCTCTTTTAGTAACTTTTTATGACCGCAATTACAGGAATATTAGGACGTTCATTAAAAATATTAACCTTCCAATTATGGCAAGGACTCCTTTCCTCGTTTCGACTTAATTTTTGTGACCGGGTTATTTCCCGAAAATTTATAGAATATTGTTTTCGCTGAGGGTCACCGACGTTGACTCCAATCGGTGTATAAGCCTAGTCTAGGCCTTAGCTAGTAGTAAGTACAACGCAGTCTTTACAGGTTGTACGACGCGTTCGGTTGTAATATCCGCGCTGACTCTCAAGTAACTTAATCTACTGCTGAACCAAAGAATATATTATGTTATTTATGTTTTATTCAATGTTTACGTAATAATGCGACGTTTCTGCTCTTGTATTAAGTAAGAAGCACATCACAATTGTCAACATAATACATAACTGTCAGCGACAGTACATTCAAAAACACAAGCAATCAATATTACTCTCTACGCCTTCGACGCAAGACACAAAACGGTATAACAAATAACATTTTTTTGAATTTTTTGTCCGCCATTTTGAGAAAGCGTAGGAGGTCGATTTATTAGTGGTAGAACATGTGTACAAGAAAGTGATGGCCGCACATACATCAAATATAACGAACGGCCATATTCCAGTTCTAACACCTACATTAATATGTACTTGACATACAGAATATTTAAATTATGTTAAGTAAGCGACTGCAAAAAGACGCGCATATGCGTTCGATGAGCCGTCGTAGCATTGCTACGTGGGCTCATCGCTCGCCTTAGCTGGCCTTATAATCTGTATTTCGTCAATTTATGATAAATATAAAAATGTCACTTAAATTGTGTTTTGAGATTACGCCATTAGTTTTTTCGATTGTAACTGATTGTACAGGTCTGTACAGGTCACAGGTACAGGTCTTTTTTATAGTTTAAGGGGTCAAATGAGCAGTCCGAGGCATGACATGACGACGAGAGTTCATGAGTACTGACGCCCATAGATTCGCATAATACAGATGCGTTGCCCTCCATCTCCCTCTCACAGTCATGGACCACCGGCTACTTACATGCCACACGAAACGTGACAACATAGCTGTTTTACGCCGCTATCCAGTAAGCGAGAGATTCGGCTATATGCACGTGCATGCATGTAACGCCATGGATATAAGTGTAGATTAGCCTCCGTAAATATTTTCCATAACACACGTATCCGCTCGCACATTTATCTTACGTGCCCTACAACTCAGGGACGCCAAGTGTTCTTAATTTTCCACCATTAATTTCGGGCAAAAACTCCCCGAAAACTGTCGACTGGCTCACTGTCACTGTTTTATGATTGATAGCATACTTAGTACTTGGAATGTAAGAATAAAGGTTTCCTTTGGAATATCTTTTATTTAAGGTAGACTTAATCAAATGAGTAATACGCTCAGTCCTGAACCTTTTTAACACCCGAGTCAAAAGGGGATCAAATATAATTTCAGATGGTTTCATTTAATACGAGGTGTCGAGCACTGAGTTACGTTTAAACTTACATTTTCCCTTAAAAGCTTTTGAAATAAATCAGCCATGATAATTTCAACCTGTGATGGAAATAAATGTGACATATCCGTTTTTTTGCTGACGCAAAGGAATACATTAAACACGTATGATACATATGATTCGACACTTGGGTCTGGACTAAAACCCTGCGGATGCATTCAGCCTCTATAATTGGAGGATCCCGGATCTGCAGGCAACAGGATCCCTCCAGCGACACTCTGGCCTTGGCGAAAATGCCAGACTTCTCCTTCTTGGGGTCTATCAAGCTGCCTCTGAACAGTACCTACTATGACGTGGAACCAGGCAATGCGGTCAGTGTCGCATCCCCTTGCTCTACTACTCCTACAAATGAAGCATCCTTAGTTAATGTTGATTGATTTTTACAGTTATTGCTTGGTTACCGGCTAAAAACAATTAAATATGCTATGCTGAAAATAGGTTATATTTAATATATTTAATTGTACAGAGGGACGGACGAGCAATTGGTGACAACAACACAGCTGTTACTTTACGCCGGTCTCGTGTAAGCGAGAGGTACTCCCAGGTCGTACCGGCCGTATGCGGCTACATGTACGCATGTTGCGTGGCACTACCTCTTGTTGATGCTGCTGACAGTAAGACGGCGATTATAAAATAGATCCCGCAAAATAAATCGGGAGTCTGGGAGTCGAGACTCGGGAAGAACAATTTATCGTTGATCTTGTCGTGAAAGTGGCGCTACATAATAAATAAAATTGTGCAACATTGTTGTGCAGCATGCGACGCAAAATATTATAACGTAATTCTATATAATACAATATTTTATATCACGCTTAAATATAGAGCTCAGGGAATTATAATTTGTGAGTGTACAATTTTTTTATAGTATAGGGGGCAAACGAGCAGTCGGAACCATTTTCATGACCACAAGGTCAAAATTAATTTATTGCATGATGGAAAATACTCGTGTAGTACCTATTTAAATACCCTTGAAGATGCTGCCACCTTACCGTGGTTGTTTGGGGGTGGTTGAGGGTTGCGTGTCTTTGTGATCCCCAAGTCTATGACGGACAGGGCTGCCCATACCAGACAGGTTTGGGGGAGAGACTAGACTAAGACAAGCTCAACGGAATCATCCCATCGAATCAGCAGACGGTGGCGTGGATTGGGTCCGAATCGGACGCCTTGGTGGCGTGTACCTTTGGAGTACTAGGGCCAGGAGTCAGGAAGGGAACCTGACCCCATTGCAGGGTCCGAGGACGTAGTTAGTAGTCTACGTTTTCGCCGAGGCCAGTCCGTCGCTGGAGGGATCGGATTTGGGACCCTCCAATTATAGTAGCTGAAGGCACCCGCGGGGTTAAAACCAACCGAATAAAGTCGGTATTGCATTGAGTCGAAACAAAAAACATACATTAGATGTATTTTTTTCCTTTGGATGAAAAGTTTACAATTACAATTTATATCTGTGCTAAATCATCCAAATAAATCCAAATCCAAGAAAAACAAACACAATTTGCCATTTATAATGGGATGAAATCTATTATAAATGCCACTAGACTATTTGTATAAAATATAATGGCGTATTAATAAATAAGGAGCCTAAAATAACATCCTAAGTAAATAGGTTCGATTCCTCGGAGGTTCGACGGCTGGCTAACAAATTATTCAAATCTACGAATACGCCCAATTCGGTTAGGACAGGGACACTGTTTGAAATAGTTTTCGCCGCTGGGGAGCAGAGATTGTGCACGTCGTATTGTGTTTGATAGCGGCAATTGTCTTATCAAATGCCAGCAGAATACATCGTCGTTACTTCATATTTTATTTGGTATCATAATCATATATAAGCTAATCATGATAGAAATACTAGGAACAGGTACAAACTAGATGTACCATTTCATAGACTGAGCAGAGTAAAGAATTCCTTTAGGGGTCAATGTATACTCCTCTACAATAAGATCCCAGAAAGCGTTCAAAAACTCTCAATCAACGTAAGGGAGTAAGGGATATTACAAAGTAATAGATTTTATGACAGATACCACACCTTGGGAATAGTACCCTCCTCCCAGGCTACTTCTATACAAAAATAAATGTAAATTATATTTTTTTTAATATATGCAAATGAAGAATGTATAATGAAGAAATAAATGAGGCCCGCTGAGTTTGTTTCGCCGGTTATTCTCAGGACAGGGCTAGGGTTGAACCGGTGGTAGATGGAAATTTTTGACGTTAAAAAATTTTTTTAATTCTATTTTGAATAAAAATATTTTGATATTGATTATGATGTAATCAAATAAAAGTGAGGAGAGGAAGAGGGAGGCCAATATGTAGACCAACTAAAGGAGAAGGTGAACGTAGTGACATATGAGGAGCTAAAAAGATTAGCAGAGGACAGGGACATTTGGAAGGGACTCCACCGACAAGAGCTGTGCTCTTAAGAATATATTATGTATCATAATCATCATAATCATCAGCCGCATCATAATCATTCATCATCATCATTATCATCTCAGCTACAGGACGTCCACTGCTGAACATAGGCCTCCCCCATAGATTTCCAAATCGACCGATCAGACGCAACCTGCATCCATCGGCTCCCCGCAGCCTTCCTCGGGTCGTCTGACCATCTAGTGGGGGGACGCCCTATGCTGCGCTTTCCGTGACATCATTACCTATTTTTTTATGGATTGTAAAGTACATTTAATACATTTTTGTTATCGTCGGGGGACGAACGAGCAGTATTTTGTGACTACAGACGCCCATTACCATCGGCATATCCAGACATATAGCTCTCCTTCATCCCGTACCGGGAAACACAGCATCCTTAAGTCGGTTTATCTCCATGGTCGTGCCCGCCCACTTCAGCTGCAATGCAACACGGCACGTTTAAGAGTACGAGAATACCAAATATAAATTAGAGTCTTTTAGAAAATGGTGAAACCCATACATGTGCTATAGGTCAGAAAAATATTTTTTTTTTTGAAAATGTAATTTTAGGTAATAAAACGTGGAAATAGTATAAAAAAGTATATTATTTAACAAAAATATAGCATGAATTTTCATCAAGAAGTGACAACACATTCCATCAACTATAAAAAAATATAAATTCATTTACTATTATCGAAAGAATTGCCTATAAGAAAGAAGAAAGAAAGAGTCACTCACTCGCTCATTAGAATATCTCAAAAACAACCAGTGCTGATCCTAGATGCTCGCTAGGACAGGGTTTTAAAGAATTTGAAGAGGCTATTCGTATGTGTAGTATATATAGGATATAAAATGATTGGTAACAAAGGGGTTAATTTTTACGGTGAAATCAGGGGGCACAGCTAGTTACATTTAACAATCATAAATTACAATGATTATTATAGTAAGAGGTAGTGCCACACTTCATGTTTGCATGCAGCCAATCGGGCCGGCACGACCGGGGAGGTACCTCTCGCTTACACGAGACCGACGTGAAGTGACAGCTGTGCTGTCGCGTTTCGTGCGGTGTGTAAGTAGCCGGTGGCCCATGGAGGTGAGAGGAGCAAGGAGCGGAGCGCATCTGTATAGCCTCTATACCTCGTCAGTAGTCATGAAAATGGCTCCGACTGCTCGTTTACCCCTCTATAGTATAAAAAGAAACACCAACATCATTCATTATACTGCCTCTTGCGGACTTTTTCAATAATACTTTTTGTGTATATATTACCATATCCATAACTATACACAACTGAAGTCTGAAGAAGTTGTAAAAGTGAAATAATCGTAAAGAAGTAATCCAGTGTAACGCAAGGGTAGTTGGAAATGTTCGCGGGTGTCATGTTAAAGCTGCCGTAATGCAGTCGTTCTGTGGAGGCGCGACGCAACACCGTATTCCCCTCTCGACCGCCCTACTTCCGACTTGGAGCTGGTCTAGAGTTTACTGGGTAGCGTATTTGAGAGTTCACATTAATAATTAAATATGTTCATGTGGATGAAGTGTAGCTGTGGTGGGATCTCAGTTTATATGCTCTATTTAGAGCCGCAAATACGCTACTTTTAGCATCGGCAATCGGCGATTTTGCATCGATGTTGAATCATGATTTAGCGATTCCGTTGTCGCGGTATCGGAATTGTGCGGCTTAGAGACTGCTCTGATGCTCAATAGGCAACACTCGCTACTGCACGTAACATACAAGAAGCGACTAAATCACCGTGTTATTAAATGTGCAGTGGGGAGCGTGTGGTCGCTGCGTTCAGCTTGTACAAAGCGGCTAAATTGTTTATCGCCGATACTAAAAGGAGCATGTGTGCTGTGACCCTAACCCCGTAAAACATCATAATTTTTGTAGCTGTGCCCCATGATTTCCCCGCGTATTTCGGTCGTAATAAAAACATTAATTTTTCAGGGAAAGTCTTTTTTCCGACAGGCGGATATTTTTTTTTTCAAGATTTAAACATTTCACTACATTAATTTTATAAGGCGGCATAGTACAGAAAAACACAAAGATTTGGTCAATTCCCATCACATTACGACTATACCCAACGTGGACTCAAATCGTCCACAGTCTAGATCTTTCCAGCTTCCTTGATATTCTTGCTTTGCATAGAGATGTCAGCTGCGTATATCCTACGACTCTTCATTTTCTTTCACACTCTACTTCTTGTTGACCCAACTGCCAACTGTGTTTCCGGGTTGATACGACTTAAGAATCTTCAAGAAATTAGCTGAATGACGGGCAACACATCTGTTAGACCTCTGGTGTTGTGGATATCTGTGGGCGTTGCCTATGTAAATTACTACATGACTGGCTGGTTTACGAATTTCTCGACGTTAATATTTTTACAAACACGACGAGTAAAGTAGAAATTAAAGCTCCCAAACCACTAGAATAACCTCTAAATTCTATACCTTGTACCACAATATGTTAAACAAGCCACATCAGTCATAGGTTTTGGCAAATCCTTGGCCTGTCAAAATCCCCGCGTAACAGCGGTCCGAACGCGGCGATCTTATTTACAAATGGGTCTTAGAATGAATAGCTACTGGTTTTTACTATAATCTTTAGCGGGTAAAGAAGCCTCTAGCTTATATAATATTATGACTTATAGTTGTTTTTATATAATATGTTGTTCTATAGCCTGCTTCACTATTATTACACTACGTTATTAACACTTTTTACGTCTTGTTGCTTATACTTATAAGAGTTCAAGATCGGCTTGGTTATCTTGTGAATTTATTTGAGACGAAGTGTTGATTTATATATAACTAGCTTTTCCAGCCCTTCTATAAATATCAACAAATATTACATTCAATTAGAACTGCAATAGAATTCCAATATCTGCCACCATAATTTTTGTTACGCTACTAAAAACATTTTTTTATTTCTAATAGCTCGCAAAGTTTCGCAATGATAGGTTGAGTAATTTTGGCGTGAAAACGTAACAACCAAACTGACATTCACATTTATAATATTAAATAAATAAAATAAATAAAAAACACTTTATTTTGCACCAAAATAACAATAGCTCAGTACTTAAAACTAGATTGATTAAGTAGGATTTACAAATTTATTAATATTAAGTTAACTGTTTAGTTGAAACATACGCCCTACAGCTTGGCCCTTCATTAAAACAATTCTAATTTTTATCTGCTTTTCGCATCATGTACGAAAATCATCATATCATCACAATGAATGAGAACATTTTCTTAACAACCTGTTACAATCTCAGTTATGAGGTGAATGGAGTGGTTCCACTTAATTTTGTGGTTGAGACTTATTTTCTTGCGTTTCTGCGCATTAGCATGTTTGGTCTCCAGGTCAAGTCTCAAGTGGTATAGACCTGGGCGTGGTGCCACGGTAAGATGCGGACAATTTCTCTCATCAATATTCTATTGCACGCGGTGTAAATATTTGCTAGCAATTTGTCACTCATCACCGCTTTTCTCGTAAGCAACAATACTTGACTCCGTTAGTGACACTTACATGTACAAATCTTATTACTTGATGCTTAATGGACTTACAGCTGACAAACAAACTTTTATGGCTATTAGTAGCATCTAGGACAGATAAGTATGGCTGCCATAAAGTTTTCCAATGAACATTAGAAGAACCGCTACGAGCTACATCTTATACACTAATACATATAATAAAACAGTAAAATTAGTGTGTCTGTACAGTGTACATTTTATTGGGGGCGATGTTAAAATAGCATTAGATCACTTTTCAATGTTTTTTAATTTTTTTATCTCTCTGTTTATCGGTTCGTTTGTTTGTCGGGGTTAATCTCCGAAACTACTGGACACGGATTCGAATGAAACTATGGTGCATAGATACTATGCCTGGTCAACATCAAAAACACTTTTTACTGCAAAATCGCTAATTCCTACGGGAAAACAGAATTTTGTTACGCTGCAAGCAAACAATAACAAATCACTTTGATTATAATATTATTTAGCTACGCGAACGAAGTCGCAGGCATCAGCTAGTAAAATAATAAATAAACATTAAATGATAAACTTTTTAATCTTAAGAATAACCTCGCTGAAATATAAGTCAATTACGTGTAATAAGACATTAGACTTAATGAGGTTAAGGCTATTAAATATAATTACCGACTGACAGTTAGGGGGGAGGGGGGTAATCTTGTTAATGAAAGGGATCAGCGTTCAGCCGAGGTTAAGAATAATATGTCTAGTTAACGCTTACCTTTAGTTTGGAGCCAAATTGGGCCGGCACGACCGGGGATGTACCCCTTGCTTACACGATATCGGCGTAAAGTAGCAGTGCTGTCATGTTTCGTGTGCTGTGTAAGTATCCGGTGGCCCATGGAGGTGAGGTTAGGAAGGGTGTAGCGCATCTGTATAACCTTTATACGGATGTCTATGGACGTCAGTAGTTTTGAAAACGGTTCCGATTGCTCCTTACAATACAAAAAGCCATGTGAATAAAATTATATTATTTTGTATATCACCAAGTTGTGAAAAATATAAAACCAGCGATCAAATAATTATATACTAGAACCCGAGAAGAACATTTTAAGCATGTTACGCTCAAAAGCTAGCTTCATTCTATTATTGCAAAAGACCTTATTTCTTTCGTACCCGAAATCACAATATCTGAAAACAGAATGGATATTGATTGTGATTGTAGAAAATTGAAAATGTGCGGGGGATTCGTCCATTTTTCATGAATACGCGTGTTTACCAGCATCTCGCCTGTTTGACAGAGCTATTTGTATAAAAATCCTATTGTTCCACGGACAATATGTAAAAATAACAACGCTCTCCAAATTAGAACGACGGATTTAATTTAGCGGTCGCTCGATGGATATCTGAATTTTAATGTACATTTTGTTTTAAACGTTTGACGTGTTTTGTGATGTATAAATTGCCTGTTAAATAAAATTTCCTGTTGCCATTTGACAATGGAAGTATTTGTAAATTATAATGTTATATCATACAATAAATAGGCTTATTTTTTTAGAATTATTGTTTCTACACAAGAAAAACTTTATATAGCTGTGTATCTTGAAATACCTATAAACAACGGTGTGGCTGAAATTAAGTGAAGCGTGATTGTAGTTGCATGGAAAAGATGCATCGATCTGCGATCTAACCTAGTAAGAGTTAGTAGAAGAGTAGCATACTGCATACGCGCATGTAGCTGAATTGGGCCGGTACGACCGGGGTGGCACCTCTAGCTTACACGATACCGGCGTAAAGTAACAGCTGAGCTGTCGCGTTTAGTGCGGTGTGTAAGTAGCCTCTATGGAGGAGAGGAAGGAGGGCAAGGCATCTATTTATTAATTATGCGGATGTATATGGACGTCGGATATTAAAACGGCTCCGACTGCTCGCTTGCCCTTCCATGATATAAAATAAAGAAATTTAGAGTCACTGATAAGATAGACTTACAACCAGGGCCGCAGCAGCTTTAAAGACATCATTAAGATCTCATGTTATTATATACCTGCTCTAAAACTCGACTGCCCCAGTGCCATCGCGCCTTTTAATCCCGCACCGTGTTTGTTCAGGACTTTCTCCGGCACTTCACCAAATATTTGTAGTACAATTTTAAACAGATACTGTTAACGCCCAAATGTACGACATTGAACATAAGACGTGCGACAGATTTGGGTGCATCGTATGATTTCGTCATCGCGGTATTGACGTGTTTTGACATCGTCAACATTGTCACTGATGATAATAAATAAAATAAATAAAATAAAAAGCCTTTATTGCTACCAAATGTATCATAGATATCAGTTAAAAATGTGCCTAAACTTAATTTAAACTATATTTTTGTAAAATAATATTTAATATGGGCAAACGGACGTTAGTGGGTTGTAGCTTGTCTTCCGACAAAGGTCTCCTCTAAACATTTCCATGTTGCTCTATCTTTTGCTATACGAGTCCATGTTGGGCCCGCTATTTTCCTAATATCGTCCTCCCATCTCTTGTTCTGTCTACCTCTGTTTCGTTTGCTGTTTCGTGGATACCATTCCGTTATTATTCTCGTCCATTTCTCCTTCCGCTCTCTCATCATATGGCCTGTCCATCTCCACTTTAGTTGTTTATAAGTTGTGTATGCATTCTTGAAATTTGTTTTACTTTTTATATCTGTTAATTTTACTCGATCTTTTCTTTTTACTCCTATTGTGCTTCTTTCCAATCCGTTTTGACATATTTTTATTTTATTGGCTAGTTACTCTGTTAATGCCCAGGTCTGGCATCCGTGCAGTAAACAAGGCTGAATACACATATTATACACTCTCCTTTTTTCTTTCATTGGCATGTCTTTATTCTTCATAATTTCACTAAGCGACCAAAAACGTTTCCATGTGTTAGCAATTCTTCTATCTATTTCTTTCTGCATGCAATCTTCCGTAGATATGAGCTGTCCTAAGTATCTATATTCGCGTACATATTCTATTTGTACATTATTAATTGTTATTGTCTCGTTTTGTGGGGAGTTTGACATTATTTTTGTTTTGGTCAAGTTCATTGATAAACCTGCCTTATCACTTTCGATCGCTAGCTGTTGTAACATTTTTTATAAGGTTTTCGAGCTGTCAGAAAATAAGACTAGGTTATCTGCGAATCGTAGGTGGGTCAGCTTTTCGCCATTTATATTCAGTCCCATATTCGTCCATTTCAAGTTCCTAAGTACCATTTCTAGTACGGCGGAAAATAATTTAGGTGAGATGGGGTCTCCTTGGCGAACTCCTCTTTTTATAGGGAATTCTTCGCCTATAGATTCTGTCCTTACTTGCGCAGTACTCTTTGAGTATACGTTTTAAGAAGTCTTATATATATTGTTTGTACGCCTTGTGATTTAAGTGCGTCCCAAATAAATTGATGCTCAAGAGTGTCGAATGCCTCATTAAAATCAACAAACCCTAAGTAGTAAGTTTTGTCATATTCTTTAAATTTTTGTATAATTTGTCTAAGGGCATGAATGTGATCTATGGTCGAGAAGTTTCTACGAAATCCGGCTTGTTCTTTAGGCTGGTTTTCTTCAAGATTGTTAGTTAAAATGGACAATATTGTTTTTGAAAATACTTTGTAAATATTGGACATTAAGCTATAGTTAGTAATATCTCCTTTGTCACCTTTTTTATGTAGAAGTATTATTATAGATTTGGTCACTCTTCTGGTATTTCCTCCGTAATCATAATTTCATTAAATATATTTGTAAGTTTTGGGGCAATTACTGGTAATGTAGTTTTTAATAGTTCATTTGTAATAAGGTCTGATCCAGGAGCTATATCAAATTTCTGTGAACTAATGGCTTTTATCGTTTCTTCCTTTAATATTTCGAATACTTGGTCTTCGTCGGTTGTAGCCTTATAGTCTTTTACAACTTCTTCCATTTTTCGGCTTTGGTATAGCTTTTTATAAAAATCGGTAGCAGTTTTTCACTGATGATAATATTAAGGATTAAATATATACAATAGAGACTGACTTCTATCCCCTTCCAAGAACAGTTGTTAAGTGGTAACTAGATCAATCCCGAAGATGCTGCCAACTTGCCGTGATTGCGTGCCTCCGTGATCCCAAAGGCTATGCCGGACAGGAGAGGCCAGACTAAGACAGCTCAATTGAGGGGGTCTTTCACTCGTTCCCCCGAACCAGCAACGGTTCCTACGACGTAACAGGGACTGTCCAGATACAGCCAGATAGTCCCTAAAGAGGAGAAGTCTACTTTTCGTCGAGGCCAGCCTGTCTCTGGAGAGTGCCTGTTCCTTGCAGATCCGGAATCCTCCAATTATAGTAGCTGAATGCACCCGCAATGGTTTAGCATGTATTGCACTAAGTGTCGAGTCCGGAATAGGTCTAGGAGCCAGCTTGGATCCTAGGTATCATACGTAAATGTATTCCCCTGCGTCAACAAAAAAAGGTTGACCTCTATTGATTCAGTGCTGGGGAGAGCTCTGTTTTAATGAATGCCAAGACCACCTGATGGTCGGCATGAGACTGACAGGTCTCATCATCCTGATCCAATATATTTTTTTAAATTACTATTATTATTAAATACCTACCTTGTTACTTATGGAGAAAATTAAGCATTCTAATGAGTATAAGACAGGAACTAAACTATAGCGGAATCTGGACGTACCTCATTACTGGTAAGAAACTAATATTAATTATTCTCAACAGACTAATGAAATTCCGCCGAGAGCCCGCCTGCACCTAACTACATTAAAACTTCATTTTCAGGCATGTCGTGGAACAGTATTCGTGGAACAGTGTCGCGGAGGCCGCGTCTCTGTCGCAGCTTGTTCTGTGCGTTTGAACATTCATTTAATTGCGGCCATATTTTTTATGAGGTAGGGGGCAAACGAGCTCTTGGTTAGTGACTACCGCCCATAAATGTCCGCAAAACTAGATGTCTTGCAGCCTTTCCGCCCTATAAGGAAATTGTATTTTATCAGCATTATTGTTAATATATAAAATTTACTAGCTTCCGTCTTTCACTCGCAGCTTCGTCCGCGTGGATTTCGGACTTCAAAATGAAGCTATTAGGTATACATATAAACCTTCCACTTCTATCTATTAAAAAAAACTCATCAAAATTAATTTTAAAAGCCTAATTTTAAAGATCTAAATATACAGACACACAGACGGCAGAAAGCGATATTACTTTATGCGTATACTATGTTGTGAAGCATATTGATTCTGTTAGGCGCTTTAATAATACAATTTAATTGAATTTATAATTTCCCTTACGTAAATCCAAAAAGTGGTCCGAACTTAGGAAGACGTCAATGTCGCCATTTCTACGTGGCCACTTCCGCGGCGCCTCCCTGTCTGAGTCATACAGCTTAGTTTAATTAATACCAAAAGATCCACCAGAATATATTTTATCATAAACAAATCTGTATCTCGTAAATTTTAGGAAGAGGCAGTGCCGCGTTGCTGGCATGCATGAAGCCGAATTGGGCCGGCACGACCGTTTATTTAAGACGCGTTAATGCAAGTAAAAGGTGCTTTTAGTCATCATACTAATATTA
>LUGF01038781.1:221454-245007 GCA_001625245.1 Calycopis cecrops | reverse complement strand
AGAGTAGATATTTAAGATAATTATGCTACTATCGTTCCAGCAGATACCATATAATATAGTTTTATTTTTCTTTTTTTATAGTATACGGGCCAAACGAGCAGACGGAGTTTTAATGACTACCGACGATAAGACATCAATCATGATTGTGATGCATGCATATGACTTGACTTCCTTTCCTCCTACCTTCCAGTGGACTACCGGCTACACAGAAATATTATGACAAAAAAAAAACCAGTTATTTAGCATATTTTCCGGAACAGTCAGTTCTTCCCTTGAATTCGATGTTACGCGCGTGAAGTGCAGGAGAATACTAGATGTACTATATAATATTTAATGATTGCAATTACTTACAAGTCAATCAGAAGCATGAGTACATTAGAATCAGAGAGCGCGAGTGCATTGACACTAATATATTCGAAGAGGCAAGGCAGAAAATGATAGGAGCGATCTCATGGAGGTGTGAAACTAGAGTCAAAGCGACGCGTCGATGAGTGCTGCTTTATGAACGTGTTATATCAACCTTTGAGAGAACTGAATGAGAAGTCGTGCTCATTTTATAAAACTACCTTAGACTATCTGTTACCCTCGGCTTACCGTAAAAATAGTTTTAATTTTAAATAAAAAGTATCCTATGTCCTTTCTAATATCTCTAAGAATATGTGTTAAAAGTTTCGTGTTCGGTTGAGTGACTTCAGATGAGTAATTTCGATTTAAATTTTTATAAAATTAAACATAACAGACAATCTCACATTTATAATATTAGTAGAACGTCAGTTTCTCAACCCTGCTAATGTAAGTAATGAAGATACATATAATACTAACTTTTACTTAAAATACCCGCGACAATGTCCACGTAAGACAGTTTCTTTAATCAGCGTATCGTGATTGGCATAAATTGCCATATTTTATTTGTTAACCGATTCCAATACAAAATACCTCAAACAGTGAAGCACATCACAATATATTAAAGAAAACTGCATCCAAATCAGTTAAGCCGTTTTTGAGATAAGGGCATACCAACGTATTGACAAACAAACAGATAAAGAAAATAAATATTTTGGGTTTTCTTGCGTACACAATGGTCCCCCATTATACATTTTCAAATATATTTGCCATGTGTAGCATTTTGTTTCAATTTTATCATATGTAAAACAAGACAAGATTGTAAACTTAGTTATAATTAATTCGGGACTATATCAAACTTTATTTATTACTATTCTCCTATGTCAATTATACAGATCAATGCTACATTAAGTGACCTTAAGCCTGCCAAAAGGTCACATTTTACTAATATTACAATATGCGAAAGTTTGTATTTAAGTTTGTTATTATTTATCGGAAAAACTACTAAATTTGGCAGGGATATAGATTACAAAAGTATTGAAATAGTTACTTTTTATTCTCAATTTTTTTTGATATAGGCTATTGGTATGTCTTAAGTCCTCTTGGGATAGGCTTTATGTGGAAGAAACCCCCGGGTCACAGCTAGTTCAACATTTAACATCTCAAATTCCAAAGACGCTCTATTATTAATGACAACAGGGTTAACACTATTCGTTAAGCCACGAACTAAATAAATCAACTCCGAGCAAGTTGCGAGCCAAAACTTCCGCGATAAGAACGTTTAACAAATCTAACCCGACCAAATAAAGTAGGTCGTTTACCCACTCGGTAATAAACTCATAAAACTAGTGCCAAGATTACCTCTCTATTTGGCCAGCTTATCTCCGCCTGCAGTGAATGCGCAAAGATTATGCTAACAAGACAAACAATAACTTATTCAATTTATAATAGCTTTTTGTGTTTCGCCTCTCAAGTTTAGTCTGACTGAACTTTGAATGGAGCTGTATTTGTCTTCAAAATGGAATTCTTATAATCTTCCAGAGAGTTTGTTTTAAAAAAGGCATCCAATGTTTATTTTAGAACGCGCCACACTGTATTTAGTATGGTACCACCCGGTAACGCTGGATTAAAGTTATAAATTAAAAGGCAATTAAAAAACCCTAAAATGTTTGCATTATAGATATAATATATGGACGCGATGCGGCGGTTCTGTGGTTATTTGTCAATGACAACGACGCCCGTGTCAAATTAAACAAATCCCGACAGAGTTATGGCAATATTTGTTTTAAACTCCGGGCCCTGAACTTGCTTCCACCAGCCGAATGGATTTATAATGTCGGAGCATTTTTATTGTACAACTTCGAGATTGTAATTGTCTCTGTGGAATTTGCTTTATGATGTCCGTGATGTTGGCAGATGAGAAGAGGACGTGTGACACACAATGTATTTCACAAAGTTGTAAATTCAAACAATTACAGATCTTTCTCTGGAGTTGCTTGATTCTTGTTCTGAATCTAATTTAGAAACTATTCCGCACTAGCAATCGAAACATTTTCCATCTAACATCTTATTACTTCCTCATAAAAAGCCTGCTATAAGCAGAAGTTTTCTTATTGTAAAATACATTAAAATGCTTTCTAGACTTTTTTCTAAATTTGCTAGTAGTAAGCCCAGATTATATTACGTAATGAATTATATCACCATTTAATCAAAGTTGTGTTCAATTCATAGAATAAGAAGACACACCTCATTTCATGATGACTCATGGATTGTAGATAAATAAAAATGGAATATTAACAGCCTTAATCATAAAAACAAGTTAAGCAACATCCTGTAACGAATCAACTGCTTAAGTCTTTAATACTATTTAAAAAATGTTATTTATAAACGATACTTAAAAATTGCATATACAACATTAGTAAACTTTTTTATCACTTGCAACATGTCAATATGCAAATTGTCAATATCAGCTGTTCATTGCCTCCACCATTTTGTTACTTAACATTTAGTAACCTTATTTGTTTATAAACAAGAGAGTGAGGCTGTTTGCTTGCTTAAATAATGTTTAAATGTGCTCTGTCACTTGTATTAATTATGAATCTCCATTTCATAAGTTAAAGTCTATCAAGCCGTTCAGGCTGTAATTTTAGTAGAAGGTAGTGTCACACTGCCGAATTGTGCCGACACGACTGGGGAGGTACCTTTCGCTTACACGAGAATGGCATAAAATGACAGCTGTGCTGTCGCGTTTCATGCGGTGATTAAGTAGCTGGTGATCCTTGGAGGTGGGAGTCCCCCCAGGAGGGCAGCGCATTTGTAAAGTCTCTACGCAGATATCTATGGGAGGCAAGAGCCATGAAAATGGCTCCGACTGCTGGTTTGCCCTTCTATACTATAAAAAAGCAGAGAACAGAAAAAATACATAGGTACCTTCATAAGCTCGATTCTCTTATTCCGACGCAGTCGATAAAGATGAGCAAGCAACCTCTGACGACGCCAAAGACGAATAGAACAGATTAAAAACGACACTCAGATCCACCAGAATACGTAGTCTTATTTTAATATAAGCCACTCAATTCAGAGCACAGTTGAGCGAGCACCGTTTAAAACGTTATATATCTCGGGGTGCGAGATATGCTCAGCATTTATCGGTCACAATTTATTGTCTTACAGACCGCTCAAGAGCGTAGGATCTTTTCAAACATCCGTGAAATTCGGGGAAAGAATTTTTCAAAAGAGTTTTACTCAAATTTATGTCTTACGGTAATGTAAATTTTTATGGTGTTGGGAGGAGCGAAGAATTTGCCTTTTGGCTACCAATGCCTAATAATTTTAGATTATTGGATCAATACATCATTGTGTTAAAGAGGCTTGTACGTGAGACAGGGATTAGTGACTTACTCAGCTTGCTCCGAGTATTGATTTTCTTTTAGAATATTACATTTTCAGCTTTAAAGTAGTCCTATACAGTAAAAAAATAGTACCTTATTTTTTTATTGTATAGGAGGACAAACGAGTAATCGGATCCATTCGGAGACCACCGACACCCATTAAAATCCTTATTCCCTCTTTCCTACTCCATCCCCCCAAAACCCCCCAAAGAGACAAACAGTAAGAAACGCGACAGCAAAGAGGTACCTCACCGGTCGTGCCAGACCATTTCCGCTGCAATGCGGCATGGCACTACCTGGTACCATGGTATTAAAAATGTACGCTTTCATTATTATTACTAGTTAGCGATATTGCATTATGTAAGCTTCCCCGCCGTCTCATTAAAGTATACACGTAAAATAAACAAAGTATCAAAAACTCCGCAAATCTGCGCGAAGGCCACTTCTCGCTCAAATTTCATGTAAATTCTAATTCATCACACGAACACGAGTCGAGATTAAATTCTAAGTTTATTTTCTGAAAATTTTTTCGAGTTTTCTCCTCGAGTTTCAGAACTTGAAACACCAATCTTGTCTTAATCGTCCTGTAACTTTTCCCCTGTCATGTTATATAAGGATTCCGAGATAGAAATTAAATTTATAAAGTTGAAAGATATTGTTCTTTTGTAGACGTTGAGTCGTCAACATCAAGTTCATGTCTGTTTCGTAATCTAGCAGCTCTTTGGCAATTTTGTTTTGCCTTTAGAGATTCTCCTTTATCCTTCGTATAAAGTGAAAGCTATACTCTAGACGAAATTTTACTTTCATCTTTGCATAAAATTTGTAGCGAAGGGGGTTTGGGTAACTTGAGTTACATAGATTTAATGGTAATTGGTAATATCTGTGGAATAAATAATAAATAAATATCTGTGGACTTTTACACACCAGTTTAACCTAGCCCCTTGCTAAATACTGTAAGGACTTGTGTTACGGGTACTAGACAACGGAAATGTACTTAAAGTTTTGTTAATTTAAGAAATTTTATATATTTAAGATTTTTACTATATTAATACATTTAAATACATAGATAAACGTCCATGACCAAGGCGGGATTCGAACTCGCGGCCCCTGGGTCAACATGCTCCGCTTATCCGAGCCCTGTACCACTGCACCAGCCTGTTTGCGCAAATACAAGACTTTTTATCTTAGATACTATCAAGTAGCAAATATTAAGGTTTTGCTTAAAGATTATACTATCACTAAGTTCTAGTTTCTCATCTACATAACGTAGATGGCCTAAAGACTCCTAATGATCATATGTCCATGCTAATAAAACAAATTATTTGCTAGCTTTATAGATCTATTGAAACAATTTCAACGGATTTTATCGCGGTTTATTTTAAAAGCCCGATGTTTCAGAAGTTTTGCAGTAACCATGGTCCCAATCTATATATATAAAACTCAAAGGTGACATGATATAGCCATCTATCAACGCACAGCCCAAACCACTGGACGGATCGGGCTGAAATTTGGCACGCAGGTAGATGTTATGACATAGGTATCCGCTAAGAAAGGATTTTTAGAAATTCAACCCCTAAGGGGGTGAAATAGGGGGTTGAAGTTTATATGGATTTCTTAGAAATTAAACGCGGGTGAAACCGTGGGGCACAGCTAGTAATTAAATAAACCGCGATAAAATCCGTTAAAATTGTTTTATTGTAATTAATAATATTCGCGTAGCTTAAAGTTCTTCGTCATTTTGGCTATAATTTAAAATAATAAATAAAAAAATGTCATATCTAACAGCATTTATGCAATTGAAGATAAAACCAACATTTCCCCGTTGAACGATGGTGAAAAAATGAATTGGCCCCGACCCAAATATGAGAGCGTACATTTTTGGTACCAATAGACTTTTGCTAAACTGGCTGTATATTTTGTTTGAGAATTTCGTACATTTCTTTTGAATGCGTACACATGTTTTACATTTATTTGTTTGTGGAACGTCAGCGAATATTTCAGAACTGAAAAGATATTTCCTCCGTCTCTTTCTGGATTTGTGCCGATCTTTTCATTTAGATGACGTATTATAGTATAAGTTTTTGTGCAATGTCTGTGGAAGTTTTATACATGATAGTAGTTACTTACCAATGAAATACAAAAAATGTGTGCTTTAGACCACACGATTTAAGTAAGACTTCATACACGAAACATAAATGCCTATGAGAGGGAGAGAAAAAGAAAATGTGCACGCGCACTGCACTTTCTTGCTCTTACAATAATATAAGAAACGAAACTCTCTTTCTGTCTTACCTAACTTATATCTCCGTCTCAACTTCCGTTGGCATCGCTCGATCACATTTTTCGTAACACACTAGTCACCCATTAAGTTACACCTCAAGTCAAGCGCGCGTAAAGATGCTTTATTTCAAAAAGTCCCACAGCCATAGGCCAGGCTGAAATCATTTATGACACGGTAAAGACACGATATACCTACATCACGTTCAATCAGCGTGGACGATGTAATTAAATTGGTCCATTGAGCACGGTTCAAAATTTATAAAACTAATTAAGTCATTTATTACATTTATTTTACTTTATTTACATGTATTATCTGCTACTAGAGGAATATTTTGTAGTATTTGCTAATAAGCTAATTTTATAATTTTATAATTTTTAGCAAGAGGTAGTGCCACACAGCATGGATTTCACACACATTGCATGCAGCCGAATTTGGACGGCAGGACCGGGGATTTATCTCTCACTCACACGAGACCGGCGTAAACTGACAGCTGTGCTGTCGCGTTTTGTGCGGTGTGTAAGTAGCCGATTGCCCATGGAGGTGAGAGTTGAATGGAGGGCGGCTCATTTGTACAGCCTCTATGCGGATGTCTATGGGCGTCGACAGTCATGAAAATGACTCGGACTGCTCGTTTACCACGCTATACTATAAAATACCTATTTCGTCCTAATTTCGTCAGGTTTTTTCGGAAGGCCCAAGCGGCCTTCCGAAAAAACCTGAGGAAATTCAACGTATGGTGTCGTCAGATATCTTGAAAACGCAAGTGCTTAAAATATATTTTAACCAATATTAATATATATTTTAACCAATATTAAAATATATTTTATGCTCTCCGGTTTTATGTTTTCATTTTAATGTTAGTTTACGACTCACACCAACATGCTATAGTTTTTACGACTAGCGCCGGAGTTATGAGAAAAGGTCAAGCACTCGACAGGAATTAAATTTTCCAACTTCATATTAGGCTATTGAAGTAATAACGTTCATCTGACGACAAGGAACAGTATCCGATATCGTTTGGAGGCGTGATATCGGTAGTTTTAGCATTCATTTTTTATGACATAAAGGGTCAAACGAGCAGTGACTACCGACGCGTAATTGCTATCATCATCGTCCTCTTAAAATGGGTGGAATATAGACATTTGTGGGTCAATGTCCTGACATTTTCTTTTTATATAGAATATATATATATATATATATTCTTTATATATTCTTTATGAAGCCAAACGAGCAGTCAGAGCCATTTTCATATCTACCGACATTCATAGAGATCCGTCGCCATCTTTCCTCCTCCCAAAAAGAAACAAAAAGCAACAGAAATTTTGAGGTACGACGAATAATAAATAAATCCTAAAGTAGGTTTATACATTCAATAAACTATTTATTACTAAATCAAGTCAATTAAGATCCAACTGTCCTTAAAAAGTCTGCATTTCCGAATAGATAATATTATATAATATTATAATATTAAAAATAGATATTATATATCTACCAATAAATATGCTGTATCTATTATTATGCTAAAATTAATATGTATATATGTAATTCCGTCACAAATAATCTACTAAACCGATTTCTTAAATTTTGGAAAAGGTTTCAAACCGGTATAGCATAAAAATATTTTCCAACAAAAATGATTTTCTTGGAATAGACTTTAAGCGGGTGCAACCGCGTGTCCCAGCCAGTATCTATCTGTAAACTAAATTCCTACGTAGTTTTTGGTCTGTTCAAATCTAGCTGAATGAATTTAGGTCAGTGATCAAGTCGGCTATCGTTAATGGAATCCATATTTTAAATTGCATGTGCATTCTAAACGCCAATTTAATTTACGACGCTTGTTATTTATTTTTTTTTTTATGGTATAAGGGGCAAACGAGCAGTCGGAGCCATTTTTATGACTACCGACGCCCATAGACATCCGCATAGAGGCTACACAGATGCGCTGCCCCCCTTTCTCCTCCCACCTTCGCGGGCCCCTGGCTACTTACACACCGCACGAAACGCGACAGCACAGCTGTCACTTTACGCCGGTCTCGTGTAAGCGAGAGGTACCTCCCCGGTCGTGCCAGCCCAATTCAGCTGTTTGCAAGCATGCAGTACCTTTTCCTAAAAAGAAATTGGATTGGAAAAAAAAGACATCTCCTTTACTTCTTTAGAAAATTATCAAAAAAGGCGCGTGCACACTAACTCCCAGTAATCCCTGGACTCTGTAACGAAGATCCTCACATGATAGATGGTCACAAGGCTTAAGTATAATTAATTAAGTTTCATGTTTAGGCAGCGTCGCTGGCAGTGCGTTTACATCCAATATTGTCGGGCCGTGTTCATTTGTATGACATGGGGTAGGCTTAAACGCTCCCCCCCCCGAAGATTCTGCCTCCGCGGTGGGAGGGCTTGCCTCTGTGATCAGCAGTCGGAGAAATTTTCATAACCGACGCCCGTAGACATCCGCATATATGATGTACAGATGATTTCTCCTCTCACATCCATCCATAACTTTCGCGTCGTGCGGTTTGCACGACGTGAAAGTGCAGCTGTATCGTGTAGGGGAACGCAGGGTAATGAGAGCGGTCGGTTAATGGGAGCTATGGTGATTGAACGGAATACAGGCACATTTGCGCGATAGTAAGCACTCGGCTATTTCCGTCAACTATCGGCAAACATCGCCTGACACGCTCGAACCGTTAGTGTCATTTGTTTGGTCACGAGGGACGATTGTGTGTTTTTCGCTCCACGCTTACAAGAAATTGCCGATTACCAGCATCAAGGTTTGTATGTAATTATATTCTTATTTTATTGTATTTATGCTTATTATATCCCTAGATTAGTTTACTAACAAGACCAATTAGTTGAATTATGATTCAGAATAGAATCACATATTTATGTTACTACTTTTCAAAATGTTAGTTAGCGGCTAATGGTAGCTAGGCTCTTATTACCCGAGATAGCTCTCATTACCCCATGTAATCAGTTTTGAGACATAAAATGCCTTGTTTTGTTTTAGATGCCACGTAAAAGAATTCGGACTACCACAAAAGCTTCTTGGACAGTGGATTCATTAGAAAATGCGGTACCTATTCTGAAAAGAGGAGGCATTTCGGTTTACAAAGTGTCTCAACAAACTGGCATTCCTTACAGCACTCTAAAGAAGAGATACAATTTAGCGAAAGCTGACGATAATAGCTACAAAAACTCTCCTAAGCTGGGAAGACGTACTGTATTTACTGTTGCCCAAGAAGAAATAATGGCTAAAAAGTGGAGAGATGTGGTACCGATGCAGAAGTTGCGGAAACTGGGCCCATAAAGATTGTTCTGGCAGTGATAGTCCAGATACTTATATTTGTGCATTTTGTTTGGATCCGTAAGGTCTGAATCTTTTGTTTTCATTTAAATTTATGTTTCAAATAGTTTCATTGTGTTGATAATTATTATTATAATAACTAAGATCTCATTTTATAGTACGTTTTGTTATATTTTTCTTTAAGAGTAATTATAATGGCTACCATTTCCCGTATGAACGATAAATAGGCTCTGATTAGCCGCATTTGTCGGGTAATAGGAGCGACTGACTTTTTTTGTAAAACTGTGATTATACCTTAATACATGTCTGTAGTTGAGTATGACTGTTACTTAATTATTCTCTTATAATAGAGGTAAGAGTTTATTATTAAAAATTGTAAGAATTTTGACTAACATGGTTTTTATTAAAACTTTCCCTTAGTAGGCGCCCATTGCCCTGTTCTCCCCTACCTCCCTCCCCGGTACCGCCCCGGTCGTGCCGGCAAAATCAGCCGCATACAGCACTATCTCTTACTGACTTTTAATATTACCCTTCAATTTTCTTTACCACATTACAATAAGAAATATGTCCAATATATTTTATATAGATTTTACAGGAAATGTATGAAATCTAGGAATTGTATACATTTCCCAATGTGAATATAAACCATTCTCAAATCCCCTTCAATACACATAAAAAAATTCGTGAAAATCGGTCCAATAGCTTAGGATGAGTTCGAAATAGCTTCGGAATTCTATACATTAGTAATGTATACCTAATTACCTATATACATTTCCTAGGAAATTTACACAATTCCTAGATTTCATACATTTCCGCTAACAGATAGAAAATAATGCGCCTATCAGTAGTTAAAAGGACAATAATATATCTCATTTCACCGAGATAAGCGCCGCCGAGCTCCAGCCGCGATTGCGGTTCTGTGACGAATAAAACGCGCCTCTCGAGCTAAGAGCGGCTCAGAGGTCTTATTCAGCCCAATTACATCTATATTAGTATTGCAAAAATGTATTTATTGGGATTTAATGGAGGGTAAAGGGTAAGGACTTTTTGGAAATTAGTAACGGATTAAAAATTAACATCAGTCATCATAAGTACATTTTAAGTCATTGTGTGTCCTATTATACTATTGACAAGTAGTTGAAACTATAGAAGTAGTTAAGCTTTATTTTATTATATTCTATACATGATCTAAAGTAGATAATATAGGATAGAAGCCAGGTTAAGACCATATGAGATCCTCTACAAGTCACACGATTATTATTAGCAATAATCTCTGAGATTTGTTTTTAGATTAAATTAACTTTGATTTACGAATAGATTTTATTTGTATATATTGATATATTATTTGTATTAATTATAGGATTTGGTATAAGTAATCTGTTGTTTATCGATGTATGTATGTGACTCACAATTGTGTATTAATAAGTGTTATACCATTGTTTGTTACCCAAATAAAAATAAAATGTAAATAAATAAAATAATAAACGCAAAAACGTGCGTTTACCTGTCACTTACATTTACTGTGTTACTGTGGTTGTTGGTCGGTTGGTGGTGGTTTCCATCAGCGGTGACTGCTGATTCGTCTCTACTACAATAATTTAATATTTGATAGATATAGGTACTATTTGGATAATGGTTCTTTAGTTTGATAACTCAATGAGTTCCATTCTTGTTTCCCAGCTATCTATCTGAGAAACAAGAGTTATGAAAATATTTTAAGTGATAAAGCAACTTAAGTTCTTGACATCCAAGTTTTATATGTTACAATCTTTTCCCCGCGGCTTTGCTCGCGTTGAAGCCTTACAATAAATATCAATGAACATTACATTCAAAGAGAACTGCAATATAAGTCCAATATTTGCCACAATAGTTTTTCCTTCTAAAAATATTTAGAAAAGTATCCTGTCATTTCTAATACCTCTAAGAATATGTGTACAAAGTCTCATGTTGATCTGTTTTGTAGTTTTGGCGTGATAGCGTAACAAACAAACTCACATTCACATTTCTAATAGTAGGAAAGTAGGATATTATAATTCACAATGAATCTTCGCTACAAAATACCTACTTGTCGCTATCTACAAAAGAAAATATCTACAGTTTATCTTTGTCTATTGCTGAGTCATAGATAAACTCTAATCGTAGAGCACACAAGCCTGTGTTAACCGGAAGCGCAGTTAGCGCAGTTAAACGATATCGGTTAATTAGAGTTAACTGGGCCACCGAACATCCCGGACGCCTCCCGTGGGATTTAACTGTTTTACAAATCAGCGGTGTTTGCTTTAAACTTCGTCTGTTTACAATTAATATTTTAAGCGAAGCATTTGCTCCTAAGATTAAAGGTCAGTTACAAGGTTACGGGATGGCACGATCGGGAGGTACCTCTCGCTTGCACGATATCGGCTAGTGACAGCTGTGCTGTCGCCTTTCGTGCGGTGTGTAAGCCGGTAGTCGATGGAGAGGGAAGGAGGACAACGCATATGTATAACCTCTATGCGGATACCTATGGGTGTCGGTAGTCATGAAAAAAAAGCGCCGACTTCTTATTTGCCTCCTACACAAAAAAGAGGTTTTATACAAAGCATATTGTATACGAAATCAGATATTTCCTTTTATAATTATGATCTAACTTCGATGTCTGGATTGTATTTTTTTATTTAGCATACGGGGGGCAAACGTGCAATCAAAGCCCTTTTCATGGCTACCGACGCACATAGACATCGACACAGAGGCTATAGGGTAAATGCCGGATAGTTGCCTCCGAGGGATACATGCCTCAGTTTGAAATGCCCTATGTTAGTCTTGTGGATACTGTTAGTTTTTTGATCATAATCAAAAGTGTCCCCGCGCAGACCTAACTGCCGCAAAAGCCGTTGAAGTAGACCCACGTATTTTGTCCATGTGAGCAAAGATCTTCCGCGGCGACACTTGATGAGCGTCAGAATTATATTAGTAATTATTAATTATTAAGTCACATCTTTCATAAAAGAACATTATTTAAAAGTGGGGCAACTACCCAGCTTTTACCCTACAGATGCGTTCCCCCCTTCTTTCTCCTCCACCCTCCATGGGCCACCGGTTACTTACACACCGCTCGAAACGCGGCAGCGCAGCTGTCACTTTACGCCGGTCTCGTGTAAGCGAGAGGTACCTCCCCGGTCGTGCCGCCCCAATTCGGCTACTGCAGTGTAACACTACCTCTTTTATATTTAACGAGAGGCATGTTCGGTAATCGTTCAACTTAGTTCAGCTACATGCGTTGTGGCCGCCAAACATTCTGATAGATTACTAACCCTCATCTCGGTTTCGACGCTATTGTCACTAGATGCTACAGTGATCGCCGTTCCCATCACTAGTTAATTGTGATAGGGCGTAAAGATACTGATCATCGTTTTGATGGTGCCGTACCCCAAGGGTCAAAAAGGAGCGCATTTAATTATTTGTCACAATTAATTTTCTTGTTGTGTAATGACCAAACGAACATTCGGGGCCTTCAATACTTTCGACGCTCAAAGACATCGCCCAATTATTAGGTAGACTACTGTACTTCCCTTCTCTTCTCCAACGGGTTACCCGAAAATGACAACCATATAAAATGCACAGCTCACTTTGTAGCGGGAGGTCGTTCCGCTCAGTTCATGCAATGCAGCATGGCACTACCGCTCACAATGTACTAATTATATATTAATACGTAAAGCAAAAACTTCGGGTGCAATTTGACGAAAATTGCGCGGACGGAGGAATATGAAATTTGGCACACTTATAGTTTACCTACGTGTAAGAGAAATGCAGAACGCTAATATTTCTAAATACTAATGCATAAAAAGTACATTAATTTAATAAATAATTCACATATGCATTTAACACATTGATATAATTATCACATTGATGAAGTTTCTACAGTGAGTTGTTACTACTACATATAAATACGATAATATTGTTCGATGACATTTCAATGAGCTATATGTCTTTTGCAAGCAAAGTTTGAAAATTCTACACAAATGGAGTACCATAGTTACAATAACATCATGTCATTTGATATTTAGTTTTTGTACAGACATCTTGGCAACACCGAAGATTGTCCACATTTAAAATCGACCAATCAGCAGCTTCCTTAAAATTTAACTGTCGCGCAAACTTCTAATTTCAAAAACTTGTAACTACTTTAATACATACTTTAAAAAGCGCTTGAGATTTCTTATTTCGCAAAACCCAGTATCTACCAGTTTTTAATTACAAACAAGTTTCACTTAGATCGAATTTCGATCTTCGCGGGTTCACTGGTACAAGTTAATAACGCCAGTGCAACGGAACGGTACGCAAGCCGAGGGTACACGAGTGAACATGTGTAGAACTTGTGGCATTGCCTCAGAATGTGTCTAATGGCGTTTCCTCGCCGATATTGCTTCTTGGGGCTTGTGTACAAACGAGGCATCTGGGGTTTATATACTATCGCCATCATCATCTATCATCATCTTGCGTGTGACGGCTTAGTTGTGTCACTCTCTCTCTCAACCTCCATCCTCATCCAAGGTCGTGCCTTGCTTCGCTCTGGTTGCGTGGATGTCTTCAAGAAGCGTTTTTCTGTAAATCACAATTTTAATAAACAGTAAATTACTTTTTAATATGCTATTAAAATACCACCAAAGTATGTAATGAAACGAGTTTATTAAATTTCATGATGAAATTAATAAAATGATCAAAGCTTTTTAACGCTAACTTTCTAACCTTGATGTGCACCTTGATGTGCACGAAACAGGGACTTTATTAAAGTTAATATAAAAGTATCCTTCTAACATTAAGAATGTGAATGTTAGTTTGTTTGTTACACTTTCACGCCAAACCTACACAACCGATCATCATAAGCCTTTGTACACATATTCCTGGAGGTATTCCAAATAGCATAGGATACTTTTTATTAAAAAAATATTTTTTAGAAGGGTCAATAAATTATTGTGACAGATAATGGAATTCTATCGCAGATCTACTTGAATGTTTTAGCTATTTGAATTGTAATAAGTTATAAGAGCGAGGCCGCGGATAAAAGCTATAAAACATTAAATTAATATAACCTATCTATCTCTAAATAAAAAGTAAATCTAAGAATATAACTATAGCCATCAAATCTGTCTTAAAAATCTTTTCCATGTTTAATCTTTATACATCTGAACAATATTCCTGAGATGTCATTTGTTAAAAAGGTTTCTTACAACACTAAACAATGTAAGAGCACTCTTAATACAGCTGACCCATTTCTATGTACATTTGATTATTGACTTAAAGCAAATATGATAGGGTCGGTATTCCGTCGCACCACATTTGAGTATTGTTCGTAAGGGCGAAAAGGGTTTTTTCGTATGATTAATTTACGTAATAATGTCCGTTCTTACCAAAATAACTATGAAGATGAAACGCGCGGTGGGTCGTTGCGTAAAAAGGTACTTTTTTGGTGAACATGTTGTTTATTTGCCATTTTTTATGAGGGAATAAGGGATTTGTGACACAATAGAAGATAATATGTCTTCATCTAGTTAATTCTGGCTGGTAATGGGACTTCTAAAATGACATTGCACTGGCTAGCGTGCCCCGACCACAGATTAAGGTTAATAATAAATTGTTCAATATTTTACTAACTTAAATAAAAAAATACTTAAAAATATGTGTGCAAACCGTAGACAGGTTTCCTCTGTCTACAGCTGGCTTCACAGTGCGCGTGTTAGCCCACGTCGCGCCGCGCCCGCACGCGAAACTCGCAGTGTGAAGAGCTAGGCGCGGCGCGGCGTGACCTATCCACTAAAAGTCGGTAACTTCAAAGGCGCCGCGCTGGCTCGCGCGTGTAGGCGCGGGCGCGCGCGGCGCTGCGTGCGCCGGATTATGTCCCTTAAATATTGCCAAGAGGTTTATAATCACCCGGTATATATTGATAGGATTCTTAAAAATTACGTACCTATGTAATTATCCTAAAATACAAACAATGATTACCTTGACCGGCTCTTATTGAACGTTGACATCCACCAACGCTTCTTCTTCTTCTTTTTGTTAATTTTATTAAGTATACGATATCCACAAAATAAGACTAAAACGGCTGATGCAATAGCCATGCCTTCTTTTTCAGTGGCATTTTTCCATGGCTGGAGGTGGCAATTCGACTCACAACACATAGTGCGCTGCGCTCACAGTCTGAATCAAACTGAGGTTTAGTGGTTTGAAGCTAGAAGGTACGCGCCGCGCCGCGCCAGTTTCCGTTGGGTGGCGCGGCGTGTCGCGTGGCGCGTCCTTGCTCGTGGAGCGGCGCGGCGCGGCGCGTAGTAGCACGCGCAGTGAGAAGCCAGCTTACCGTGCAACCGGTCGAATAATTGATAGCTGTCAAACTGTCGTAGCGTTGGCCGGTACGTACGTCGCCCTGGATGAAATTCATTTAGTAGAATATACCAGTTTTAACTAAATAAGTCCACTATTTTCATTTATAAATCCGTCCCGGGATATCAGAAGTCGCTAGGAATAAAATAAGGCTCTGACCCCACCGATATATTCATTTTCTAGATAAATAAACCTCGATGCGACGAGCGCAGAGAGTCTAAGATTAATATTATATAGACGGAGTATATAATAATAGAGATCGGATGTCTGGGCTACAATTGTATACCATATTAAATCTAAAAATACTTTTTATTGACGGACGGTTGATTATATTCTAGCTAGCTGCGCTAGAATAAAATCTATACTAAGTGTTAGTCTAGGTTACCTTCTATGTGTGTGCCGAATTTTATGAAAATCGGTTCAGCAGTTTTTGCGTGAAGGAGAAACAAACAAACATAAAAACTTTCCCATTAATAATAATAATAGGATTAGTGGGATAATCTCAAGACCTCCTCATGTCTAGACAGCGACATCATGACAGACATGGTAATAACCGTGTCCCCCCAAACTGGCAAGTGGCACATGGTTATTGCCATGTCCGTAATGATATCGCTGTTTAGTAACATTTAGGCTCCGCTTTGCGTTTTACATTTCGATTAAAAATATCATTCCTCTAACGGCTAACTCCTTTCGTTGCTTGTCGATATTCTGCAGGCGTCAGAAGCCATCAGATTAGCCTGTCGTTTGTCACCATATATACTACAATAGTCAAGTTTAACAGAACAAAATAAGACTTTTACCTAACTCTCGTGTGCAGTCCCAAAAAATACAGTTACTGGTGACTCTGTGTGCTAGTTTTTACACTCACATAAATAAACATTCTTAATATATTTCGTAAACAATAGGTTTACAATTTCACACTTATCCTTATTACACAAGATGCTAGTTACAATAAGCACCATCTATTAAAAGTACGGCGATATTTCACAAGACTAAGCCGCTATTATCGCCTGCACCTCGGGCAGTTGTCACTACAAGATTAACTATACGCCGGGAGTGCGGGAGCGGGCTAGGGAACACACACATCTTAAACAGTGTGTTATTTTATTATAACACTTGATTATTTGAATTGAGTATACAATGTACATATGTATACAGAATACTAACGATGCGCTTGGTTAAGACTCGGACAGTCATTAAACTAACGACCATTTTAATTAAGTATAAACAGGGTTGAGGTAGTGCCACACTGCTTGCTTGCATGCAGTCGAATTAGGCTGGCACGACCGGGGAGGTACCTGTCGCTTACACGAGACTGGCGTAAAGTGACAGCTGTGCTGTCGCGTTTCGTGCGGTGTGTAAGTAGCCGGTGGCCCATGGAGGTGGGAGGAGAAAGGAGGGCAGCGCATCTGTGTAGCCTCTATGAGGATGTTTGTGGGCGTCGGTAGTCATGAAAATGGCTCCGGCTGCTCGTTTGCCCTTCTATAACATAAAAAAAAAAAGGTTAGTAACAAACAGTTTTATTTGTAATAGTCCTAGAGGCAAACCTATAAGTATTGATTACTTCGGCTAAACTATTCCGTTCCGTTTCGGTGGTGGAGTATTAGTGGATCTTCTACTTAATATGAGTTATGACTTTTATCAAAAATGTAACGTAGAATAGACAAGAGTATATGGGAAGTGGTTTACCTCTTCGCAGGACGATTTGAAAGTGCACTGGTTGGCTCTGTGAAGCTTATGCTGAAAACTGTGAACGTAACTACTATCCTTACCTGTTCACTAATGGTAAAGAAATAGAAATCTATACATATAATAAATCTGTAGAAGAATTATCCTGGGCATAAAATGGGATACGTTTTATCCTGGAAAAATACGTAGAAAAAAAAATCCAATCACGCGAAGACCGACATCCGCGCGGACGGAGTCGCGGGCGGAAGCTAGTGAATAAATAAAACAAGAAGCTTGGAGAACTGATGCGGGAAGATCACGAGAACTAAATCGTTTTAATAGGCGATGTTAAGGATTTGTTCAACATCATCTTCTATCGTCGAAAGGCGTTAGTGTGTATATAATGATATCTAGCATCACACGTCATGTAGAATATGACTCTCCCCTTGCAAATCTGACGAAGGAACAGAAACCGCCATCTACATCACATACTCCGTCTGATATAAGAAGGTACAAATAGCAACCTCCACGATTAAAATGGTTTCATCGCATTAACCGGGATAACCATGGTGGTCTAAACTTTAATCATCAAGATTTCTCCCAAATTTATCTATCCGTACAAGATAAGAGCGTGATTGATAATCCCGAACACGGTGTAAGATGATAAAAGTCCACCGGAGACGGGCATCCTCGAGGATTTAGCGTATGAATGTAAACTGATTAGTACCCGGAGCCCATAAATCCCCTTCCTGAATCTCGTGTGGGTGCTCGATACTATCTCAGCACGCGATAATGCGTGTTGGCCACTAACTGGCGAAGATGTAAGCGTTCATTCTAGAACATTTTTAAGGCACATTATAACGACTGGACGCCGACTCAACCCCAACTCAACTCGACGTATGGCATTTAAATGTATTTTATGGCATAGGAGGTAAACGAGCAGTCGGAGTCATTTTCAAGACTACCGACGCCCATACATTCGCATAGAGACTACAGATACGTTGCCCCCTTCTTCCTCCTCCTTCCAAAGACCACCGCACTTTACGTCGCTTTCATGTAAGCGGAAGGTACCTCCCCGGGCATGACCGGCGAGGTACCTCCCAATTCGGCTACATGTATGCATGCAATGTGGCACTACGTCCTCATTACATTATTTTGTTATAAGTAAAGCCTTGTAATATAACATTATATTATAGCGTAGCTATTATCGTATACACGCTTTATGGGTTCACATCCTTTAAATCGGTGCCCTGCGCTAGTCAAACAGTGGGCGTATTTAAAATAGATTTGTCTATCCTTATCATCGCCTTGCGAATCTTTACTGCCCTAGATATCATCGCCCTTAAGGAATGTACTAGTTACCTAACATTTTATTCTTAAAGAGTGTATTTGTTCAACATTTTAGTCTAACTCAATATTCTATCATATTCATCTTTGTAGACTCATGACTACGTCATGGTCTAGTGGTAAAGTTCCCCCATAGATCGTAAAGACCCGGGATCGAGTCCCGGTTTGGTTAAGAGTATTCTTGGGTTTTTTGCTATCTCATAACACTCCGGATGCGGGAAGCGGCGCTACCACCGTACAACGATAACTGTTCTGTTGCGTTTCCTGCCATTTAGAGTTCTCCGTGTCCCATAGGATTGAAAGAGAACAGGAATCTCATTTTGCGCAACAGTATCATTAATGGAGGTATATTTTTAAGTGCTCCTATGTTGTTTTTCTCATGAATGACTACTAAAAAACTTTGGTTATGTTATTACTTAGCTTCTATTATTTTATCTCCAATTTACGGCCAACAAATAAAATAATTAACCTACGGAGGTCTACCTGTAAATTAATTATTTTATTTGTTGGAGGTAAATCAATTAATAAAAGATAGCTGGCGTATCCAAATAAAATCGTAATCTCACGCATTTAGTCTCAGATCGGGCCTGATGCGGATTACAAAGGTTAGCGAGATTCAATTGTCTTCGGTCTCATAATGTAGGGCCGCCGGGCGACAGGGACATCTCGATAAGATAAACTTTGACCGTTCATAAATTATGAAAATGTTGTATTTAATTGATGTACTAAATTTTAAGAGGTACTGATATATAATTGCCAAACGCTGCAAGATAGGAAGGACAGAATATGATCCGTTGGTAGTGACTAGACATTAACTAACCGTTTGATTTTTTAATAATAAAGGTGTTAAATGAGTCGAGGTATAGGTGATCTTCAACGCCCAGAGATAGCTACAAGTTTTGCAGTTGCGTCGCCGGCATTTAAGGAAAATAGGCTCTTTTCTTGGAGTTTTTGAAGTAGCTCATTCATAAAAAGCGTTCTAAGCGCACTGTGATGTTGGTGTCGGTGAAACTTTGAATAGGCGCATAGTCTTGTAGTGGAATTTAGATGCCGTTATAAGTCTGAATTATTATTATTACCTCTATATGTACAAAAAAAACTATGTTAGTTTGAACACACGACTGGAACGTAGGTACGTGAAACGAGAGCAACATAAGTAGAGTTACGTAGGTGTAAGGTTCGGCTCAAATGTAGTTCATGAGATTTTACAGACATTTTCACACCGCACGTGTTAAGTTCTCTCTTCAGGGTTGACTCCATAAATAAGGAGCTCTTGCTCACTAACCATCGTATTAATTTTCTTCCATTCGTAAACAGTAGCAACGAAATAAACACTAAAGTCATGGGTGAAGATGTAAGCTTTAGATACAAATGCTTAAACTCGTAGACAGGGGAAAACTCTTGAACTGCTCGTTTAACATCTAATTATTACAAAAAAATTATAAAAAATGTGTTTTTAAGAGTTATTGCTTTAACATCTCAAGACTGAGCTAGAGTTCAACCGGTGGTAGAAGTAATTTTTAACGTACAAAAAGCATTTTTTATAATTCTATTTTGAATAAAAATATTTTCATTTCATTCTTTCATTTACATATCCGTGAAATCAGGGTAACGGGTGCAAGCTACAAAAATGGCCTTTTATATAAATATGCTGTATTTATATATCTGTAATACCCTAAAATAATATTTTAACAACTCACCACATCGAGTTTGTGTGATTTTTTAGAACGAGAATTTATGAAAAATCCCGTTTTACCCTTCCGCGCCTGAATAGGCATAGATAAAATTTGGCACAAATATATATTACAATTTAAAATAACATAAAAAAATATTTTTGATTTTGCATAGATTTTACACGAATACACCACGGGGTACAGCCACTTATGATTATCATCATCAACATCATAGAGCGTTATAGATCTTGGTCACGAGCCTCTTGTATCCAGCGGCTTCCCGACACCTTGACCAGGTCGTCAGTCTACCGGGTTTGACGCTTTCCAACCTGGTAGAATACAAGACTAACCCAAATATTATATATAATATTTGGTAAGAGGTAGTGCCACACTGCATGCTTGCATGCAGTCGAATTGGGCCGGCACGACCGGGGAGGTACCTCTCGCTTACACGAGACTGGCGTAAAGTGATAGCTGTGTGCTGTCGCGTTTCGTGCGGTGTGTAAGTAGCCGGTGCCCCATGGAGGTGGGAGGAGAAAGGAGGGCAGCGCATCTGTATAGCCTCTATGCGGATGTTTGTGGGCGTCGGTAGTCATGAAAATGGCTCCGGCTGCTCGTTTGCCCTCCTATATCATAAAAAAAAAATACTAAGCGTGTTTTTAATTATATCAATTTGTTATAAAAATATCTATGAACGTATTTTATCAACGGATACCTGTGCACCCTCGAAAAACAAAAAAATTGACACAGTGTAAATACTTCATAAGGAAGCCGACCCTAGTTGTCAAAATAACATATTACATCAGCCATCTCTGTCTCGCCCACGCTGGGAATACACAATGAGAAAGGGACAAAAGAAGATTACGTTAAGCAGGTAGATATATGGCGAGATCTCGTAATAAAAATCCCGGTTTTCATAAACGATAAATGTTGCCGGTTTATAAAGGAGACTGGCGTAATGTTTCACCCGCTTGTGCGGACTCGCAGTAAATCATTTGGTATTTCAACAAATTTGTTACACCTCCGTCAATAGACTGGAAATTGGATTAAAACGGACCGTCTAGATATTTTTAATGAAATATGGTTTATATTTTATAGAGATGCCATCATGATGGATTAAGTTCACGCGAATATTATTTACTACAATAACACAACTTTTATGGATTTCATCACGTTATTTTATAAGCACAACGTTTCAGAATTTTTATAGCAACTACGGACTTTAAGCCCACCAGTGACCATGGCTGCTGTAAAGCTTGTAAAATCATTACATAGTGTAAAATAGTCGTTTTCCGCCGTCTCTAAGCCTACAGACACACTGTAGGTAGATCTCTACGCAACCGATGTTGATGGGGTTATGAGATCTCATCAGTTTTATGATATTTTATTGTTTGTATTCAGATTATTCAGAGATCACTCTCACTTAGGTACTTATTTACATCTTTTGCATGGTATTCAAGTTTATTGCGTTTTTGGGTTTCGTTTATTTAAGTAGTTGTTTGTATGTTAAACATATTGTGTGTTATTGTGTGATGAAACAGGATTCTTTAGAATACGCCATTACTGACTCATATGTTCCATATACTTTGTTGTTATAATAATTAATTAATTAATTTTGGTTGGCCGAGCTGTCCAGGTTTCAATTCATTCTCTTTTTCCAAAATATATCTATAACGACGTAGACCATGCTAAGTCTAATATTATTATACTTACATGTGAAAGTTTATACTTATATTGCTGTTTGTAATTCTTTCATGCAAAAATTATTGAAGTAATTTGGGTGAAAATAGTCACACATATAGATCACAATCTGGAATAATATAAACAAACTTATTATCTCGAAAATATGAATGTATCCCTTGAGATGACGAGGTGGAAGCTACGGGACGGAGCAAGCAAGATATAAAGTGCAAGTTCCTAAACAAATATAGAAAGATAAGAGAGACAACACCCGACAGTTTTTGAATTTTTTAACTGGCGTTTTATTTCAGTGGCGTTACGGTTTTTGTACAAACAAAATCTCACTTGACAAGGAATCGCTTGCAGCTAGTGGGAGTGGTGCAAGTGAAGAGATTATAGAGTTCATACATGCCTTTGTTGTGCACCACTGGAAGCAAATAGGGATGGTTGCTGAAAAATTTTACCTTATCTCTTTATGAGAGTAATGGGTGGTAGTGCCGTGCTATTGCAGTCGTTTTGAGCTAGCACGATCGGGGACGTGTCACTAAATGATAGCTGTGGCACTTCGTTTCGTGCAATTAGAGTTTCACGTATATTCCCGTATATAACGGCAACACGTTTGCATGACAATTAGGCGGATATATATGTATAGTCATTGGGAGTTACCAAAAGGCTCGTTTCCCCCCTTAAACTACAAAAAAAATGTCTATTTAGGTACAAGTAATGAAAATTTCTGTTACATCAAGTATAAAAAGTAAACATAACAGAGAAGAAAGTAGCAAATAAGCATGAATAATAAAAAGAAAAAATGGTAGCAAATGAGGCCAAGTTCAGCTTTATTAATAATAATAATAATAATATATCTTTATTTGTTAAAACACACTGAGCCAACATTAAACATACAAAATCAGTTAAGACAACACACATAATTGAATAATTAAAACTAGAAAACAAAAAAAAAACCTACAACGACCAACGACAAGGCAATAGTCGGCAACAGCGTGTTCCACAAAACGGTAGAACCTCAGTTTAAGCCAGACCTTACGGCCTGACACTGATTTTCAGGTCCACCTTTAGTTTCTTTTCCTCCTGGCGGCAACGCTGGTTATATAAGTGTTTTTACACTTTATATAGTATACTATATAGATATATATAGATATACATATATAAATACACACATATACATATACATACATACCTACATATATTAATATATCATAAAATATATACTTATACATAGTGATAAAATAGCGAACGAAGGCGAGAATATTATATACTATAAACTAAAGGACATAGGTACTAATAATTACAAATTATTACGTTATTCAATGATGTGGTTAAAAATAGTAGTTTATATCTCTTATGACTTGCACCGAACGACAAGTCGGGTCGGTGCGAACATTGCGAAATGTACAAAATTTTAACCGTTTAGTATTGGATTATGGTTTTCATAACGAAGCAAATATCTTAATATAAAAAGCTCAGGTTTATATATACTTTATCCGGACTAAT
>LUGF01038781.1:206119-220810 GCA_001625245.1 Calycopis cecrops | reverse complement strand
AAGCATGAATAATAAAAAGAAAAAATGGTAGCAAATGAGGCCAAGTTCAGCTTTATTACGTTATTCAATGATGTAGTTAAAAAAGTATTTTATATCTCTTATGACTTGCACCGAACGACAAGTCGGGTCGGTGCGAACATTGCGAAATGTACAAAATTTTAACCGTTTAGTTTTGGATTATGGTTTTCATAACGAAGCAAATATCTTAATATAAAAAGCTCGGGTTTATATATACTTTATCCGGACTAATCTCTACCTCAAAACCGATTTTAATGAAATTTCGCTCAAATATATTATTTTTTCAAATTTAAGAAATGCTATACTTTATTTAGCTTATTGACCTCCGTATCTTGCTACAGCAACGCGTGGCTCGGTCAAATATTCTACACCAGGGGTTTTGCAGTTGCATTGCACTTCTTTAAGACCTGCGCAAACGAGGCAGTCCGTAGTCGTGAAAACCGCTGCGACTGCTCGTTTGCCCCCTTATCTATTAAAAAATAAAGTTGAATGTCAAAATATTACAGTAGGTCGCGCGTTTTCATAAAAGTGTCTATGTATTTTAGTCAGTGTATATGTAGTCATCACTTTAACTTAAATTAAGTTTATTACAATGCAGCAACATCATACAAGTTAGTAATATGTAGTGTCGTGTTCCGTTGCAGCAGAACGGACCACTACCGGGGAGGTACCTCCCGTTCATTTCACACTGCCGCTCCGTGAAGTGACAACTATGACGTCACATTTTGACCGATTCGTGAATTTCCATATCCCAGGGATGAGGAGACAAATGCATTTGCACACTGATTATTCGGATGTCCATGGGCGTTGGAAGTCGTCAAAAGAATCCACTTTCTCGTTGGTGCCCTTAAATTTAATGAAAATACAATATATCATCAGATTTAGGTACAAGTTGCGCTAATTCTGTTACACCAAGTATAAAAAGTCATGACAGAAGAAATGGTAGCGAACGAGGCCAAGTTCAGTTTTATTACGCGAACATGCAGCATTTAAGTCCTTAAAGTTATAATTAAGTTATAGCAAGTTATGTATTTAAATATCAAGAACGGCTCATTAGTCGGAAAATTCAATTTCGAAAGAGGCTTATATTTAAAGAATACTTAGCAGTTTCAGAGTTTGAGCTCTCAAGTTATTTAATAAATACTTACGTACATTAAGTATGCCGCGTCTACTTAGGCGCCGAGCGAAAATAGGATTATATCTTTGTCGTTTATATCCGATAAGCTATACTTTGGCGGTGTTCTGCTGTAGGATGGGCTTATTATAAGCAAGAAGACTTCAGAGGGACTAATGTACCCATTAGACACTAATTACCGGTATGTATCGGAAATTGATGTGATGAACTTTTTTTAAATAGTTTGAGAGATCCGCATAGAAGTTTTACATTTGCGTTGCCCTCCTTCCAGAGGCCACCGGATACTTACACATCCCACGAAACGCGACAGCCCAACCGTCACTTTATGCCGGTATCGTACTCCCCGGTCCTGCCGCCCCAATTCGGCTGCATGGTAGCATGCAGAGTGGCGCTACTTTTTACTAATCCTACAATACATTTACACAGAAAGAAGACTTCCGATTTTGTAATCTGGATTGATATATAAATCTGCGCATGTAATACGGTAGCTGTATATCTCTGTATGTACTTAGTCTGGTCATAAATACTGTTACAAATAAAAATAAAAAAATATTATATTTGAATTTGGAATCTTAATCATTTTTATACGATTGTTCATTGTGTTTTCTCATTTTGGTGCTAACACATTGTACAATATTTTGCGATATTAAAATGTAGTGGGGTTATAAAGAGAACAGAATTGCTGTGATTGCTTTACACAAAGTAGGTATGGAGTCTAATGCAATTTTTAAAACTCTCCATACACTTGGTATTAGTCAAATGTTTGTGTACCGGGCTATTAATAGGTACAACAACACAAGGTAGGTTGGTATGAAAAAGGTGGTCAAAGCAGTAAGGGAAAGCATTCGAAGAAATCTTGTCCGAATGCAAAAGATTTTATCTCGGGAAATAAGGATAGCACCTAGAACCATGACGCGTATTTTAAGAGATGACTTATGACTTACAGCCTATTCAAGACGCACTGGTCATTTTTAACTGATAAATTAAAGATGAATAGGGCGGTAAAATCAAAACAACTACTGAAGCAGTGCAAAGGAGGTCACAGAAAAAAATTAACATAATATAATTACCATATTTATGCTCAAAGCTCAAAGGAAGCTTTCCAATTAGTCGGCAGAGTGCAACGTGGGCATTATCCGACTTCAGTGATGGTTTGGTGGGGTGTTAGTTATGAAGGAGTGACTGAGCCATATTTTTGTGAAAAAGGTATCAAAACATTTGTATCTCAAGATACCATTCTTGAGAAGGTAGTAATTACTTATTATAATAAGCAATTAAACAATTTTTTTTGTTTGTAACATGACGTATGGCTAGACTAGGTATATATAAAATTCTCGTGTCACTATGTTCTTTATCATACTCCTGCGAAACGGCTAGACCGATACTCATGAAATTTTCAGTGCATATCGGACGAACCTGAGAATCGGCCAACATTTATTTATCACCTCGATATTTCCGGGTGAAGCCGCGGAGCGCAGCTAGTATATTATATTAATGTCAGTGAGTTTTACATATTTTCAATGTATAGCTGCAATTGTGATAACTGATTCTATGATTTTTATGATGCTGATTGGATTGAAAAAGTTATGACGTCACATATGTACGTCAGGTATTGGCATCAAACATATGAAGCCTCTTTCGAATCGGGGTTGAACACTTGATCAAATTAATGGCCTACGTTTGCCAAACACTTGGGATATAAAAGTTATAACTAAGGTCAAAAAGCCTGTCTGTTTCGGAGCTTTTTCATTTTATAAAACGCTGCAAGTATCTGATCAAGTGACACCAAGGTGAAAATACTAATAAAAAGATTGATAATTATTTCAGTAAGTGCCCATACTGATTTCAGTGAGTGACCTTTAAATACTTCTTCTGACAGGCCTTTTTTTGCTCATCAAGAGCGTCCCCTAGAACTGTGTTGGCCTCCACACTTGGGGATGCAATACAGAGTAAACCCCAGCGGGTGTCTTCAGCCGCTTTAATTAGAGGATCCCGGATCTGCAGACAACAGAATCTCACCAGTGACAGGAGCTAGCCTCGGTGAAAATGCCAGACTTCTCCCTATTACGACGTCGCAACCTTCCAATGGGGTTAGGTTCCTATTCTGGCCTCAGTACTTCAAAAAAGCACCCCACCAATGTGTCCGAAATCGGACTCGCCACTTGTCTCACGATGCCGTCTGTTGATTCAGAGGGTGGACCGTTGAGGACCCCTCAGTTGAGCTGTTCTTATGCTGGTCGTTGCCCCCAAGCCTGTCCGGTATGGGTAGCCCTGTCCGGCATAGCCTTAGCGATCACAGAGGCACACAGGCCCCCCCACCATGACAAGATTGCAGCATCTTTGGGGGGCTTCTGACAGGCCTGTGGCATCTGTAATTAATCTGCCTGATTAATTGAGGATGTTAGAAATTAATCTAAAGTACAGTGGCTCAGATTATAAAAGTATTTTGAGGATACCAAACGCGGGAAGTATAATGGTAATTTAATTTGTACATAAAAACTTGATGTCAAAGTTTGAGCACAGTTTGAGCTCGAACTCAATGTAATGACAAGTTTATTATGTATTTGATACGAGAATAAAAATAATAAAATTTTCCAACTTTTGTCGTTACATACTCAATTTTCATCAACATTCAATATAACTTTTTGTTGTGACATGACGTAAAAATCAAGTCAAAATCAAATCATAAATAACTTTTATCCTAACAAATACTACTAAGCTATTAACAAATATTAATTACAATGTTAACGGACTATTTTCCAGTATTAAAAATAAAAGCTTATTGTATGTAATTATTAATCTGATTTTTAAAGTCATTATGTAGTGAAATAATTTGTAAGTAAGTTGAATTTCTTATATTAAAATCTATTTTAAAAATATTTATTTTTATTCATAAGTGATACGAGACACGAAACGACGTGAAATTGACGATGACGTAACACGTGCATTCTGATTCCGAAATCTACTGACAGTACCAGTGAATTACTTTAAATGTACCTTTTTTCATTATTAATTTATTCATTAATTACTACTAGTTCAAGCCACTTGTCAAATTTCTAGCTCAACTTATTGATTTGTCATCTGACAACGACAACAAAAATCTAAATAGTATATTAGCAGTGATTTTCGGAACGCTCACAAAGTTAATACGTCCCAAGGCGAAATTTTGATTCAAGAAGCGTTTTCGTGGGTTATATACATTATGAATCTTTATTATGAAAATTTGAGATAAATACTTATCAGAATTAGAAACGAAAAAGTGTATGAGTTCCTTGATCACTGATAAACATTCAGGAGTGGCTTTTGAGAACTTGGAAAATAGCCATAATTCTACAAATGGAGGATATGTACGGTAATTCGTCGCTTAATATATGTCGCTATATCCGATATTGTTATAGGCTATGTGTTATTAAGCCAGGTTAGTCTGTGAATAGGAGAGTCATTAGGGACCTCGCCATGACTCGCCTTAACAGGTTGGAAGACAATAATTCTCGACACATTATTGTACCAGACGCACAGAAGGCTGTAATAGCTCTGCGTGTTCCTGAAGAGCTGCACTGTTATAATCGGTTCCTACAGTATCGTACTGACAAAATTAATGACATGATGTGTTTGGAAAATTGTTTTTTTTTTTAAATACTTAAATAAGGCAAACGAGCAGTCGGAGCTATGATGCTTATACTGATGTTTGGCTCTTTTTCTTCCCACCTCCATGGACAACCGGTTACATGCACACCGCACGAAACACGACAGCACAGCTATCTCTTTGTACTAGGCGCACAGAGCACTTTCTTGCTTCTGCCTCTTAAAATCGGTTCCTACAGTATAGTTGTGACCAAATTATTGACAATATGTGTGTGACGTCAGAAGTGCGTTGTTAAAATGTATAAAATAAGTGTATCGTATAGTCGGCAGTCGATACAAATCTCATATAATCTCGGCGCGGGACAGTTTACGAGGATCGCGCCGTCCTTTTATAACCCGCCCGTGATTGCCTCACCCTCGTGTACGGTCGGCAGATAACAGGGGAAATTACATTTGTACATTATCTTCGATCTAATAGTAAGACAATTTATACTACATCTTTTATAGGAGACCAATAGATAGGAGTGCTGGTCTAGACTTGTAGTTGTAATGAAATAAACGGAAAAAAATAGAAGTCAGTTTTGATTATTGAAATCCGCTTTTTTAAGTATTTTCGTTTCTAAGTTGTTCTTTTTTTTAATTTATCTTAAGGTGCTGATAAACTTGAGCATTCACATGTAATGAGCATTCATGCGAATGTTACATTCAGAAAAATAAACGAGAGCATTCTAGCGAGCATTGCTTCGAGTTTTTTGCTGAGCCAAGCTTCGGTCATAGTTCCGCGTCCCCGTTCCCCGTCACTAGAATGCTCGTGACAATGTTCATAGCTATGTTTGGCTCTATGCTTGGCTCGGCTCGTTGTTCAGTCCGACAAATATAAAAAAGCGAATGCTCGATGTTCTGTTACAAATGAATGCGCAAGTCTATCAGCACCTTTAAGTTCAGCAATCAAATTATTTTACCTTTCCACTGCGTGTAAAATTACTAATGTCATTCCTATATTTCACGTTTGAAGTTTTGAGAAAATATTACTAGCGAAGCCATTTGTCAAAAATTGTATTTAATAACAGCCATCTTCAAAAGGATTGTCAACATATCGTAAAACTTAAAGTCATTATTTTATTTTTAATTAATTCATGATGCCTAAAATAATTATTCTGTGCAACGCATGTCACATTACATACATTAAATATACCATTCAATACAATAACTAATATTAAATTAAACAGCCAAAAATCCCAATGTCCAAACATATCATTTAAATGCACTTAGTGGCACTCGTTTAATTGAGCTAAATGTAATGACATAATATTAAACATTAAAACCTTTCAGGATGTAGCAGGGAACATGTAAATCCGCGCTAAAAACATTACCATACCATAACATACCTTTTTCTTTTTTCTGATGCAGTTGGGTAAAATAAGTATACTTCAGAAATGAACCAGTCCAAATGAGTATAACAAATCTGGTACTTTAGTATATTGAATTAATGATAATTTACAATGGTCTTGTACAAACGTACGGATAAATTACGTATTTCATTTGGTACAAATGCGAAATTCAGCAGTGGCAGTTTTTTGGCAAGAAACTACGGACGCCCACAACTGCACAAAAGTTTCTGATATATTTAATGACGTGTTCGTTTTTGCTGACCCTACATCTATTTCAATGGGAGAATGAGAATTTCTACCAATAATCTTTGTAGGAGCCTCGAAGGTTTTCTTGCAGGGCAAACATTATATTATGGCATGTAATCTCCAATTTTTTAACAAGGCTTAAGGATTTTATCGTCATAATCATCAGCCGAAATCAGTTCAATTATTACTTCCACCATCGCTTTGTAAATGTGGAATTGTACATTTGGTGAGTGGGTACATATTACATAATTATAGAGGTGATTATTTAGTTTTTTTTAAAGTATAAGGGGGCAAACGAGCAATCGAGGCTATTTTCAAGACTATTTAATTTATGCTTACGGGGATTAACGCGAAACATACCGTTTTTTCTCCTGACATTTGGACCGGGTTGCAACGACCGTGGTCACAGGATGACTTCATTTTCAAGACTACCGACGCCAAGAGACGCATAGTTTAATACTGACGCGTTGCCCTCCTTCCCCCTCCACCCCTCATGGGCCATTAATACCATTGTAATCTCAGATGGTTTTTATTTTTTATATCACAAAGAGGGACATGATGTCGGAGGCTCTTGATAACTACCGAGGCCCGTGGTTTATAACAAGAACAACACATCCTCACGCCAATTTCATAACGGGGTAGACAGACGTCACACACACACCCACATATCTCGAGTCTTACACATTTGCCCTGCTACCTCTACATCCAACTCTGTTCAACACTCGCTGGTTTCGAAGACGGCGGCACCTTCGGACATCCTCTGATCTCCGATCAATCTGATTATGAAGCTACATTGCTCCACATTCGCATTGTACATCTGTTTTGTTAACTATTCTACAAGTCCAATACAAATTTTATAAAAAAAATATAAGTTTTCCTAATTATGTCCTATATCTTTCTGAACCTTGTTAGACAACGGAACGCTAAATCCTCTTTCTCATGACCTGATAAGGATCTATGTCCTAGTCCTACAAACTCTCTCCTAAAGAAACCTCAATTATATCATTTGTATAATGAGACGTGGATAGACTTCAAACGATTATGATAAACAACAGCTGCGCCCCGCGGTTTCATCCGCCTAAATTTCGGTCCCGTGGAAAATAGAAAATCATCCCATAGCATCCCATAGGAACATTTTTGGGTTAAAAACTATCCTATGTGTTAATCCAACTTACTCTCTATGCGTGTGCCTAATTTCATGCAAACCGGTTCAGCAGTTTTTGTGTAAAAGAGTAACAAACAAACAAACAAACATACAAACTTTTGCATTTATAACATTAGTAGGATTAGTAGGATTACTATAAACTTTCTCCTATAAAAACCTTAATTATATCACTAGTATAATGAGACAAGCGACATATCTCAAACGATTATGATAAATAATTCATCCACATAAACAAAGCTCATTTCAAACCGAATTAAACCGCAAAACATAAAATGTAATATAAAATGTACACACAAAGAAAACGATTATATTACAAATGTTTGAAACAACTTTTCCAATTAAGAATCACACAAGAACAGAATCAACAAGCCCTGCCCGGGCGGGATGGTATTGGACCAAGAAAAACAAAGAGGGGTCAGGGAAAAACGAAATTAATTTCCACGAGTAATCGCCGGAGCTGCTTTTGACGTTACATTAATTATTGTTAAAATCAATTTAATAAACGCTCTAGCTGTGACTTTACCCAATTGCCACAGAATAGAAAAAGGAGAATTAAACTCAAATGTTGAGAGAGACATTGGAGTTACTCTTTTCTCTATTCTGTGACACTCAGTTCTCTGCTTAATCAATTCGGAAAATGGCCATAATGTGTTGTTGCTGTTATCCTCTCCTGAACAGCAGCATCATTAGGATGTCGTATAGGCAGTAGGACAGGTGGTAGAGCATTACATTAAGGGGTGACCACACAGTGAGAGCCGGTAGTCCCATATTTTACCAGTTCCGAGTTGAAGTAAACTACTATTACTAGAATAAAATAATAAATATGTCGATAGCATGAGAAAAAGAACAATTATGATACTAATATAGAAAAAACCCTATACACTATGTTTAAGATACATGCTGGTTTGAAATTAGACTTCCTACTTACTTTTTTGTAGAGAGAATATGGACATTTGTACAACATATCGCCGACATAACAGCCAGTGGCTAAACTAAACCGCTCGAGGCCCGTGGTAAATTCATCGGATGGGCCCCCAGCAGCACACAAATAAGCTTTTTTTTTACTAAATGGGTAATAATAAATGTTGAGGACTCTTCTCTGTATACGGCCCTAAGCATTTTTTTTTCTTTCGGCTTCGGGATCGTGGCATTTTGCCGCCTTGCCGACCTGTAGTTACGTCACTGCGCCTAAGATTCAATATGGCTACAGACAACAAGTAGGACATTATATATAATATGCAAAAACGGTGTTCGCATATTTAAATTTTGTCTACATTCTCTAAATATATTGAATCTGTGAATTGAATTGAATTGAAGATCTGTGTTGAAGAAAATAATAATTGAAAAGCTCTAGTTTAAACACAGGAATCAAACTCCTTGCTTTTTGCGGCTGAGCATGATTGCCACGCCAAGACTTATAGAATCTAGGTATTCGTAGATAGTGGGCCTCTAAAGCCAAAGTTCGATACATCCCACTTAAATCCTACCCAGGATTATCAATTGTGTAAATAACCATAGTTTTTGTTACAATAAATACAAAACTTTCTAAATTTTTCGATGCAGTTTGTATCATTGGAATAAGTTAAATAAATCCTTCGAGATACGTGCGGTCAGCGCCAGAGCTTTATCAGCAAAGATAAGGCTCGGTGAAATCGCGATCCGCTTATCCCCCTGCCAACATATTTTAATTATAAAACTCGCCTCACCAAAAGATATTATCGCCTTAAAGTTTTTAAAAAATGAAATTTAAATGTTACTCTCTCGGAACATCGACGTTATGAAATTATAATTGTTTTCGCCTCGCCTTTGATGTTTTCGAGTTTAAAAACATTTTGTTAAATAACATTCACGTGAACAAAATGCCGTGATCTGTTGCGTGGACAGCGTTGATGGTAACAAAGTTATTAATTACTAGCTTCCGCCCGCAACTTCGCCCTCGTTGATTTCAGACTTCAGAAATGGACTTATTATACATATAAACCGTCCTCTTAAATCACTCTATCTATAAAAAACCATCAAAATCTGTTGCGAAATTTTAAAAAATCTAAGCAAACAGACGGCGGAAAGCGACTTTGTTTTATACTATTTAGCGATTATTTTAAACCAAGGACGACATTAACAGTCTGGTCTTATAATAAAGACTTAACATTATCGTTTTTACTCGAAGATATAATTAATATTTATAATTTCAAACAACTTCATCTATTTATAATTACATTTTACATTTACAACCGGTTTCGATTTCAGATCATCAGGTATGATAATCCATTGGGATGTCAATACCTAATTGACATCTCGATAGATGCGTGTGTAGCGTAGACAGAGAATACAATTGAATTGAATTGTATTCTCTGTCTACGGTGTATAGTAATGTATTGTCACTTTCCGAATTGACCATACAACTATACATCAATATTTTTGCTAAGTAGGAATTGAATTTGGAAACTGCTAAACGCATATTATAGTAATATAATTTGTATATACATTAGGATTTCATAATTACAAACTTAAATATTATATTTCTTCGTACCTGGTTTAACTATACCCGTTTACAATTTAAGTATTCTCAAGAAGGTACGCTGCTTCTTAAAATACGCCGAGCCCCATGAGCTTGTTGAAGTATACGAGCATAATAAGCTCTTTGCAAATATAAATACTTCTTGGAAAGTAGGATATAATACAATAAAGTGGAGATGCAAATATATCGCAACGGCGTGTTTGTATGAAGAGAGTTATGAATCAAAAGAAGAAGCAAAACAAGTGTGTAGGGATCGTGGTATCTCTGTTCTCTTTATTTATAGATTTCTTCTTATATTAGGGAAATTTTGTGAAAATGTGTTTGGGTGAAAAACTTTCTTTATTTTTTTATGCAGTTAGAGCAGTGGGAGCCATTATCACAACTTCCGACGCCCATAAACATCCGCATAGAGGCTATACAGATGCGCTGGCTTCCTTTTTCCTCCCTCCTCCATAGGCCACCGGCTACTGACACACCGCTCGAAACGCGACAGCGCAGCTGTCATTTTACGCCGGTCTCGTGTAAGCGAGAGAGCGTTTATGCGATGATTAGTTTAAACATCGCTCTAAATATACAAAATTTGTAAATTGCTACGAGCAATATATACCTTATCGTTTATATCTGTGAGGTCTTGTTTGCGCAGGCCCGCGTCTGACAAAACCGGGCCTCTGTGAATACAAACAAGGGCCCAGAAGGGCCGCGTCCGGACATCCGCCTTACCCGCTCGCGAATAATGATTGAATATGTTTTTAATGAAAGGCCCTTTGTAAACCACCGTGTAATCTGAATTAGAAGAAGGCTTCGGTGAATAACCTTGTTACGTTCCGTTTAATTTTGCTCACCTACTTGTAAGCGATTAGTAACGCCTACAGACAATCATAGCCATTTATATTTACGACAAAACATTATTATAAGCTTTAGTTTGAGCCCCGCGCTGAAAGAGTTAAGAGTGGCTTATTATTTAATAATAAGCCATTTTGTATCACAATTTTGATAGTATAGAGCAAAAGAGGAGATCGAGCTTTTTTATGACTACCGACACCCATAGATATCTGCATATACACATGCATAGGTTATAAAGATGCACCGCCTTCCTTCCCGCCTCCTCCACACTCACACAGCACGAAAGGTTACAGCACAGCTGCCACTTCACCTCGGTATCGTATACGCGGGAGGCACCTCTCCGGTGGCACTGCCTCTTACAAAAACCTGTTCACCTGTAAGTGCACTTTTCAGTCGCTAGTTGGGCTGACAGTCCACACGCTCGGTTATTAATGCAAAGAAAAGTTGGTGTAATTATTGAGAAGGTGCACGACTGCGAGTATCTGTTTTGTTTAAAGCTATACAACCGTTTTTATACTATAAGAGGGCAAACAAGCAGTAGAAGCCATTTTCATGACTACCAAAGTCCGCTTACATATACAGATGCGTTGCTCTCTTCACTCATCCCCCCATAGGTTACCGGTTTCTTACATACCGCACGAAACATGACAGCTTTGCTATCGCATTTTACGTCGCTTCATCGGTCTCGTTTAAGGAAAATGTACCTACACAGTCGTGCCGGCCCAATTTGGCTACACACATGCATGCAGCGTAGCATTACCTCTTACTTTTTTTTTTTAATTTATTAACACTTAAAAACAAAAATACAATCATTCATTTAGGGTCAGGCTATGCAATCGTGCAAGGAAGGCGCAACCAAACCCTAATAAACTACTTAGACCACAGTGGTCCGTGTGTAGTGTGGTATTACACATAAGTAGACACTTAATGAACTAATATTATTCATTACATTCGTACAAGTATTAACATTATAAATATAATTAAACTATACTAAACCCATATTATAAACAGGTCGTTCAGAAAGTGACCTAGTTTATGCTCCCTTTTATCCGACTCCGTATACTAAGTGCAAACCTATTTATTAAACGCCAAGTTCAACAATATTTATTAACGCACAATTGGAAGTTGAATTTTCCATTTAACATAATAAGCCTACGTTTTGGAGTCAGGCCCTCTCGGACCCCACCTTAAGGTCGTTATTGGAAGCAGCAGATGTGGGGAATGTTGGGCGAATATTAATTATCGCCGTATTCAATGAGCTCAGTAATAAATTCTCCCAAATTGTTCTTTTATATTAAATTTCGTGAAGGGTCCGTAAATTGTAAATAGTTAGGGGAATTCGTCGGCACTGACTAGTTCGAGTTAGGAAGTAGGAAGGGTCTGTGTTGACATTCATTCCAAACTTGACTCATAACTGATTCTCTCAGTGACACAATGTCGACTATTGATAAAATTCAGGTGTGGTGCAAAAATAATTTTTACAATATCTAAGTGGACTACAGCTGTTATGTGGTAAAGAGATGTAGTCTAATGTGTATTTATTTAGGTTACTATTATAAATATAAATGAAAAAATATGTACCTATACCTACTATTAGAATACTCTTCGTTATTAGTCCGACTGATATTCCATATAATATCCAGAATGCATCTGATTTTTTTATTTATTTATCAAATGCTCTTAAAGTATAATAATGATGTAAAGAGAGCTAATTATGTAGGGCGAAATACCTGAACTTGAGACGTTGAGCAGAGTGCAATACTTGGCATGCAATTGGACTGCATTAGTAGTTAAAAATATAATTATATATTAATAATAATGATAGTTAGTTAAAATATATTTTAACAATATTAAAAAAAGTGACGACTGTGAACCCAAATTTGAGGACCACTATGAGTTTTTGAAGTAAAACTTCAATACGCTCGCTTGACATGGAGAGCAAGCCGACGAGAGCGTTACAAAAATCACACATCGGGCGAGACCAATGGAAGTTGTCATTCAAATTTAAATTCGATTTAAGTGAAACTTTTTTGTATTTAATAAATAAATATCATATGACATGTTATGTCATTGTAATTAGGGTAATGAATTTGCGTATTAAATCAATAAATAAGTTTTACTGCAGTTGTGTGGTCTAAAGCACACACTTTTTTTTAAACAGGCTTGGTCCATCGCTCCTTTCAAGCGCTGCTACTCCTGTGATTCCAGGATCGCCAACGGCAACCACGACGATCCTTTGATATAATCTCAGGGAGCCCGATGAAAAGCTAAAACTGTTTTGGGACCCGCAACGAATTTTATCAAAAAAATAGGAGATGAAATTCCAATTTCCCTCCCCAGCCTAAGCAGGAGACAGTACAAGATTGGAATGATATACAAGCCAAGAGAAGAGAGGGCAGCCGGTGAGGCACAGATATTAAATTGTAACAAAAAACTCCGATAATTAGCATTTAATATTGTCATAATAAAGATGTTATAAATGAGTTAATGTTGTATTTTACCAGTAATAGGTATGACACAATCCATCAATCTTTTTTCATTCAAAAGATTGAGCACTAGTTGTCGACTAGCCGATATATCTCTAGTACATTTCGGCCAGCCATTATGCTGCGTATTGCCAGTACACGGCCAGCCGTGGGCCCATAATGTTTAAGCTACAAGCCCTTATTGTCCAGGCCTATTGTCGGCGCCTCTCTATGCCATTATTACTTGTTTTGCGGTGGCGCTTTGTGCTCCGTTTTCCATATACCCCGCAATTATCCTGCAAGCCCGCTCTATTGTATACACTTTCATTAATATACCTAGACATAATTAAGTGATTAATATAATGTGTTTTAAGTAGGTTAAATAGAGGTACACCCGCTGTATGTAGCCGAGTTGGGCCCGCTTGACCTGGGAGGTACCTCTTAACACGAAACTGGCGTAAAGTGACAGCCGGAATGGGGTTTACACATCTGTATGACCTTTTTTTTTCTTCTTGGAGAAATGCGTTTACGCACTGCCATGGAACCTGGGTGGGACCCGATGGGTGTGTGGGGACGTCTGTATGACCTCTATAGGCGAGCGGCGAACCCATCAAAATCGTCTCTTGACCCCTAACTCTTTAACAACCGAGCAAATGTGGTACTAAAATCTTTGTTGCAACATTCTACACAAGATGTAAATTTTTTTTTGATTTTAGTGGGGCAACGAATACCAATGTACAAGTTCAAGCAGAAAAATTTACTATTTTATAGAAACGTCCGAAGTTTGCTTGTAGTGAAAATATTGACATGTGACATGTGCAGTACACCACACTACGACCGCGCTTGGGCGCTCGAGTGTCGCATAAATTTAGTTATAACGTGTCACTCACGGCTTTAAAAAATCTGAAAAAATTCACAAAACTTCTTGTGGTATTAATCTTTAATGTGGCATTGTTTAAAATATGAAATTCAAAAATTCATAACACAACTTTTCAATTTGAAAAAAAAATTCAGTACTTCATGTTTTTTTTTTAATTCGCCATTTTGTTTGTTATTAATATTAAGAGATCGTTCTAAAGCCATTTTGTTGTAGATAACTTGTAGTATATCCTGTTAAATATTTAAACCGAGCTGAGATATCGTGAGTTGAAAGTCAAAATTTTAAGAAATTTGAAATTTAGAAATTCTATCGTTTTCATTGTTTATTTATATGTTCCCCTACTCAAATCAAAAAAAAAATTACGTCTTGTGTAGAATGTTGCAACAAATATTTTAGTACCACTTTTGCTCGGTTGTTAAAGAGTTAGGGGTATCTCGCTAAATAA